>CAWUFW010018353.1:0-225065 GCA_963921515.1 Calotriton arnoldi
GGGACACATACACTAGTTTGCCACAGATGAGTTTTTGGTTCTGTGACCAGGAATGATCCATGCAGTTTGGCAGTTGCAGCTCTTTCTTTGTCAACAATTACCTTTTGGTCACTGTGATGATGAGGGTGTAGACCCCATTGCCACAATGGTCAAAATGTGCTTCAGCTATGGACCCCACACTTCCCTTTTGGTCACTGTGATGATGGGGGTTTAGACCCCATTGCCCAATGGTCAAAATGTGCTTCAGCTATGGACCCCACACTTGCCTTTTGGTCACTGTGATGATGGGGGTTTAGACCCCATTGCCACAATGGTCAAAATGTGCTTCAGCTATGGACCCCACACTTGCCTTTTGGTCACTGTGATGATGGGGGTTTAGGCCCCATTGCCACAATGGTCATGGGCTGCTTGCATTGTGGGTGCCACACACATATATGTGTGGCACATGTGCTAGGGGGTCACATTGTATGTTCAATGTCATGTTCGGTGTTGTAGGCATTTGACACAGCCTGCTCACACGCTTGTCATGGTGGTGGGGGATGTCTTAATCTTGCATTCCCTAGGTTGTGGTGTGCTTGTTGTGTCATGCATTGTCCATCCTATGAGTGGGGGTGGTAGTAGTGGTAGGCATCCAGCCCCCTGGCTAAGGGTGGTAGTAGTGGTAGGCATCCTGCCCCCTGGCTAAGGGTGGTAGTAGTGGTAGGCATCCTGCCCCCCTGGTTGAGGGTGGTAGTAGTGGTAGGCATCCAGCCCCCCTGGCTAAGGGTGGTAGTAGTGGTGGGCATCCTGCCCCCCTGGCTAAGGGTGGTAGTAGTGGTAGGCATCCTGCCCCCCTGGGTGAGGGTGGTAGTAGTGGTGGGCATCCTGCCCCCCTGGGTGAGGGTGGTAGTAGTGGTGGGCATCCTGCCCCCTGGCTAAGGGTGGTAGTAGTGGTGGGCATCCTGCCCCCCTGGGTGAGGGTGGTAGTAGTGGTGGGCATCCTGCCCCCTGGCTAAGGGTGGTAGTAGTGGTAGGCATCCTGCCCCCCTGGTTGAGGGTGGTAGTAGTGGTAGGCATCCAGCCCCCCTGGCTAAGGGTGGTAGTAGTGGCGGGCATCCTGCCCCCTGGCTAAGGGTGGTAGTAGTGGTAGGCATCCTGCCCCCCTGGGTGAGGGTGGTAGTAGTGGTGGGCATCCTGCCCCCCTGGGTGAGGGTGGTAGTAGTGGTGGGCATCCTGCCCCCTGGCTAAGGGTGGTAGTAGTGGTGGGCATCCTGCCCCCCTGGGTGAGGGTGGTAGTAGTGGTGGGCATCCTGCCCCCTGGCTAAGGGTGGTAGTAGAGGTAGGCATCCTGCCCCCCTGGCTAAGGGTGGTAGTAGTGGTGGGCATCCTGCCCCCCTGGGTGAGGGTGGTAGTAGTGGTGGGCATCCTGCCCCCCTGGGTGAGGGTGGTAGTAGAGGTAGGCATCCTGCCCCCTGGCTAAGGGTGGTAGTAGAGGTAGGCATCCTGCCCCCTGGCTAAGGGTGGTAGTAGTGGTGGGCATCCTGCCCCCCTGGGTGAGGGTGGTAGTAGTGGTGGGCATCCTGCCCCCCTGGGTGAGGGTGGTAGTAGAGGTAGGCATCCTGCCCCCTGGCTAAGGGTGGTAGTAGTGGTAGGCATCCTGCCCCCTGGCTAAGGGTGGTAGTAGTGGTAGGCATCCTGCCCCCCTGGGTGAGGGTGGTAGTAGTGGTGGGCATCCTGCCCCCCTGGGTGAGGGTGGTAGTAGTGGTGGGCATCCTGCCCCCTGGCTAAGGGTGGTAGTAGTGGTGGGCATCCTGCCCCCCTGGGTGAGGGTGGTAGTAGTGGTGGGCATCCTGCCCCCTGGCTAAGGGTGGTAGTAGAGGTAGGCATCCTGCCCCCTGGCTAAGGGTGGTAGTGGTGGTGGGCATCTGGCACCCCTGGCTAAGGGTGGTTGTGGTGGTTGGCATCCAGCCCCCCTGGGTTGGGGTGGTGGCGCGCATTCAGGCCCCTGTGTGCATATGTGGCATTGGTGATGGGCATCCCGCCCCTATGGTGCTGCTGGTGTAAGTATATTCAGATTCCCAGTGTATGTGTGTGATGTGTCGTGTACGTGTTGTATGTGTTTTGTGGTTGGTGTCTGACTTACCTTCTGCGCCGTACGCGTCCGTGCCTGTTCCGGTAGTAGATGTAGAATATTGGTATGATCGGGACGAAGGGATTCATGGTTGGTTCGTGTCGTTCGTCCTTCTCGTTGCTTCGCGTCGTCCTCGTCGCTTGGCTTCGTCCTCGTCGCTTCGCTTCGTCCTCGTCGCTTCGCGTCGTCCTCGTCTGTGCTGTGTTCGTCTCGTAGCCGTGGATCGTGTTGTGGCGCGATTCGGAGCTTATGTGCGCCTCTCCCGGATGCTTTGACGTGCCGTGCGTAGCGACGGGTTCGGCGCGTACGGAAAGCGCATCGTACTTGTCCGGCCGGACGGGGCTGCATTTTCCCTTCCGTGCGACTCGATTCGGCGTTTCCGGATTCGCCTCGGTCGGAGAACAGGACCTGGTTTGGGTGAGTACGGCTCGGCCGGATTCTTTGCTGTTGTGCGCATCGTACTTGCTCGTTCGGTGTGCTGTACGGATCGGTCGGGAAACTGGCTTTCGCATGGCTTTTTCCCGACCGAATAGTATTGGGTGCGCCTCCGACCGAGATCGGAATCGGCCCCAGAGTGTAACGCTTAGTTATAGAGCTATACTTCTCTAACTATCTTGAACATTAAGAGGAATGCTGCCTTGATGACCTATATTGTCTACAACAACCTAGATAAACAATAGTAGCAGTTAGTTACTTGCTTACTAAGTTAACTAGTTCAGTTTACTCCATACTGTCATACCTGAATATAGATGAAGCAATAACAGGGAAGGCATCACAACTTCACAAGTGAGGTCCCACTTCCAGTTCCACCTAGGTGAGCTCCAACTTGAGGATTAATCTAAATGATTGATTATCCATCGTAGGCAACTGATGGAGCAAGGACTCACAAATGAGACTTGCTCGGAGGCAATCTCCTCACAGTATTAATTTATTAAACTTTGTATTGTCCATACTAATTCTTTCATACACGACATAAATAGTAAGGAAGCTTGCCTATGTGTTTTAACTAACAAATAGCGCTTGTCTGTTCTAAAATGGCCGCTAAAACACGGGAACTCTACTGCGCATATCTCAACCATATCACATGGTGTGACGTCTTTCTTTGCTTGGTGGGAAAATTCTGCTTCTGCGCAGTGTGTTCTAAAATGATGCTACAGTTTGCTCTCGTGTTATAATAAAATTGTCATTTTCTTAATGCTATTAATGCGGGATAGAATTTATAAGTAAATGGGAATAGTGTAGAAAGAGTTACTCACTTGTAACCACGCATGGTCATTTTTCAGATAGTCATCATGCATGCAATCACGATGTCACATGCATGATGCAATCATTCTACTTCATAGTCAAGCTTCTTCTATTCTACGCATGGAGGAGTGCAGATACGTAAGACATGCATGATATATGCTGTTTGTTACAAATACACTTGTCGTATTGTACCTTTTCTTCACAGATACTCATCGCGCAGGATCTGTAAGTAACAAGATCCCACCACACTCACAGCGCACTTTAGGGTGTGCGCTGATATAGAGATACATACACCCTAGTGGCCACCAAATTCTTTTTGGCCACGCTCACTCCTTTGGTCCTGACGAAAGCCTCAAGAATATCATAGAAGGCTGAAACTAGTAGACCCACACTTTTTAGGGATATTGAGGCACATTGTTACCTCATGTATATCCCTATCATGTTTTTACTCATGTCCTAGGACCCTTCTATTAAAACTTTTATAAGGGGATTTCTTAGAGACATTTTTAGCATTTAATTCACTATTCACATAGCACTTTCTCTTTTTCACAAAATAACCTGCTCCGCTGTAAATCAGGCGTTGAAGCACAGCTGGTTTGCACTCGGCAATCCAGCTGGGCCCCGATGATGAAGCATGCCACCTACTAGGTAGGTGGGTGAGGGGTTTCCTAAGACTACTAATGTCTGTCTGCGTTCCTCTATCAAGGTGAAGGTCAACAATTATGACCCTAACCAACTAAGGACTTGTCCAAGTTGTTTTTTGTACATTACTCTGGGAAAGGGACAAGTTCCTGTTCCATTTCCTTACTCTTTAGTTGTTCTTTTGTCTTGTTGTCAACGTCTCATAAATGGCTACACTGTGTGTTGTTGTTGGCAGAGTTTCTGAAATTTAATAATTGAGGCCACCACACACTAAGTTCTATATTCTATTTGTTTGATTTGTGCTATGTTTGACTGATGTTCTGGCTTTTTTGCTTTTAGGTGCACAAAGACTGAGGAGGAGGTGTGTCTCTCATCATTGCCTGTTGCACTTCCAGACAGACATCCTGCTGCTGGACACACAACGTGACGTGTGACCTGACCAGACATCTCTGCAACTGAGTGCTGCTGACATCTGAAGAAGATGGGCCCAAAGAAAGCAGGTACCAGGTCCTCCAGTACCAAGAAAGTTGCTATTGAGAAGAAGAAGGAACAGAAGAAGCAAGTGACACTGAAGTCTGGTGTGCCGGCCAATACCTTTTTGGGAAAAAAAATTGCGCCTGCAGCAGCGGTGTCCGGGGGCAAGCTGGGGGCAGCACCTCCGCATCAGTGGACCCAACCCACCAACCCAGGCCCAAGCACATGAGTGGGGAAGAGGTAGCCAGCCTAATGGTGGAAAGCAGTGATGCTGAGCCGGAGATAAACTTATCGCTATCTCAAAGTAGTACCCAATCAACGCAGGAGGAAACACAGCAGATAAGTGGTCAACAACAACAGCCGCAACCACCGCCCGCAATAGTAGTTGTTGTTCCTCCTGAAGTAGGGGCAGTTCAGGAAATTGAGCCTCATGCAGAGGTAGAAGAAGAAGCCACTCATTCAGAAGATCCATTGTCTTCCAAATCCCCAGCAAGGAAAAGGAGGGGTAGGCCATCGACTTCTTCGCCAAGCCCCCCTTCTGATGATCTAGATGCCACTTGGAAGCCACAAACTGAGTCTGAGAGGGAGCCACGTTCCAAGACCAAGCTAGGGAAAAGGAAGGTTCCAGAAAGCCTTACACTTATGGAGGTCGATGTAGAACAGCAAGATGATGATGATGATGACGACGAGCCAGTCATCACGAACATCACTCCCGGCCCCGAGGAGATGGAGACCAACATTCTTACTCTATCCAAAATCGCTGCGAGGGATGTAGCACGCATACCTCCACAGGTAACACCAACACGACCTACAGCTTCCATATTTGCATTAGCAAAGGCCCGGCAGCGACCTACATCCAGCACAACCACCACCTCTGTAGGAGTAGGTAGTGGTACAGCAGCACAGAGTCAAATTCAACACACACCCTACAGATCATCCGGCATTGGAAGTGGCACCTCCAGCAGGAGGCCAAAGTTAAGCTCCCCAGTTTGGGACTTCTTTACGGTTAGCGAAAAGGAGGAGAACATTGCTATATGCTCCATTTGTAATACCTCTGTTAGTCGTGGTTAACCCTGGGCGAAGTGCTACGCTACGCTCGCGTAGTTTGCGAAGTTTGCGCTACTTCGCACAACGCGAATTGCACGTAGCACAGTGCGAACACGCGTAGCGTAGCGTAGTGCCGCGGTCATTTTTTGCTTGCTCGCGGTCCTCAACGTCAAGTTGGCGACCGCGAGCAAGCAAAATGACATCCCGGCGAGACTTTTTCCTCGTTCGCGATCAGCAACATCAAGTTGCCGATCGCGAGCGTGGAAAATAAACCTCCCGGCGAGATTCTCAACGCGGGAGGTCAGGTTTCTCATTGCGAGTGGTCGCGTATGCTTGCGACCGCTCGCGATGAGAAACTACCAGTCCGCGTTGAGAAAGCTGCCGCTCGAGTAAAAATCTACTCGAGCGGCAGTAAAAGACAGCTCGCACTGTGCAAGTTGCCGTTTTCAATGATTGCACAGTGCGGACAAGCATCCGGCACTGTGCAATCATTGCGAACAGTGCGCTACGCAGTTCGCGTAGTGCTACGCGAAGCTTGCGTAGCGCGAACTGCACTTTGCGTAGCTTCGCGAAGCATTACTTCGCGAACTACGCCCACCCTTAGTCGTGGTAAGCTTGGTACAAACTATGGTACCAGAGGCCAAATGACCCATCTGAAAAAACACCACTTGATCAGCTGGGAGGACCACCTTCGCGACAGAAAAAAAACTGCAACCATTGGTGTTGGTGGGGATAAAGGAGTAGAAGAAGAAGATCCGATCACGGTGGAAGAGGAAGGACAGGGAGACATTCTCTCTGGTAGTGGTACACAAGGTGTCCCTGACCCCAGCAGTGCAGTCTTAACGTTGCACACATCTTCAGCAACATCTCAGTGGCACAAGAGTAAGAGTCAGCCGGAGACACCAAGAAGTACCAGGTCCGCACTACCAAAAAGTGCGTTGAGCCTAAGAGAAAGGAAAACCATGCAGCCTACCATTATCAGCATGTTTGGGGGTGAGGGGCAGTACGAACGCAACCACCCAATAGCACGTTTGTACAATGCGAAGCTGGCTAAAATGTTAGCACTGGACCTTCTCCCTTTTTCTTTTGTTGAAGGGTTGGGTTTTGTGGAATTTGTGTCAACCTTCTGCCCAAAATGGCATGTTCCCAGCCGCTACTATTTTGCCAGAGTTGCAGTTCCAGCACTACATCACGACGTGCTGGAATTGCTAGGAAAGGCCTTGAAGCAGAGTGCTGTTCACAGTATCCACCTGACTACAGACATGTGGACCAGTTGCCAAGCCACAGATTACATGTGCATCACTGCACACTGGATCAGTTTTGTGGGTGTTAGAGAACAGCTATCTGCTGGTGTTGATACTGCAGAGATTTTTCATGCCACTCGCAAACATGCAACTGTAGCCATGTTTGCCATGGAGAAATCTCATACTGCTGCAAACATTTTGGAAGAGTTTAACACCAAGGTCTTTGAGTGGCTGCGCCCAAGAGGGCTTACGATTGGTTTTGTTGCCACGGACAACGGCAGTAATGTAGTTTTGGCCATGCGCAATGGTGGCTATTTCAGGGTCCCGTGTTTGGCACACTGCATTAACATTGTTGTTCAAGACTTTTTGAAAAATTAATCAAAAGTCAGCAACTTACTGGTCACCTGCAGAAGAATATGCACACATTTCAGCCATTCTTTTAAAGCCCGGAAGCAGCTGAGGGTCATTCAACGTGAGCATAAACTGCCAGTCAAAGCGCTCATCCAGGAGGTGCCAACACGTTGGAACTCAACTTAATACATGCTTGATCGTCTGTTTGAACTGTACATACCACTCAATGCTTATGTCATGCAAAGAATAGGGGAACCTACTGTGAGAGGCATGACCGTTGAGATGGCTCAATGGGACCTCATTAAATGCCTGACTGAGATGCTACTTCCTTTTGAGATCTTCACACGTGAAGTCAGCAGGGAGGACTGTACTATGGGCCAAGCTATCCCATTGTTGCACATGCTAGAGCAACAGCTGAAGGATGTGTCTGAAACGTACGCAGGTGTGGATGACAAACAAGACGCATATCATTTGGCGGAGACCTTAGCCGCTCGCTTATCGTAAAATACAAGGATTAAAAATAAAATTTTGTCACAACCACATTACATTAGTGCCACAATTTTGGATCCACGGTACAAAGTATTTCTGAACAGCAAGGCAGTAATTCCTTTTTCGGAAGTGGATGTTGCCAACTACAAAACTTTGATAGCTAAGGAAGCAACTATTTTCGAAAGCGAACAGCTGTTAATTACAGGCCCCCCACCCCAGGCCATAACCAGTACTACAGGGCATCCAGAGTCAAGTTATACTTCGGAGCCTGAGGGCAGTGCATTTGCCTCCCAGCAG
Source organism: Calotriton arnoldi (assembly GCA_963921515.1). Taxonomy (NCBI): domain Eukaryota; kingdom Metazoa; phylum Chordata; class Amphibia; order Caudata; family Salamandridae; genus Calotriton; species Calotriton arnoldi. The sequence continues at coordinate 7,900 of CAWUFW010018353.1, forward strand.
TCACCTACACCAACAATAACATCAAGAACAGGATCATCCACAGCACAATGTGCAACTGATTGGTTTCTACAGCAGGGGTATGGTAAGTCCAGTGCTGATGCAAAGGCAAAACCGGCCGAGCACATCCGAGCACCCCTTAACATTGAGCGGATGGTCCAGGCCTATCTGGATGACCCAACAGAGGTCTTCATGGATGGAAACCCATTGGTGTATTGGTATGGGAAAAGAAGCCAATGGACAGTGCTCAGCAGGCTGGCGATAAAGTATCTCGCTTCCCCTGTCGCAAGTGTCTCTTCTGAGCGTGTTTTCAGTGCTGCTGGTGCCATTGTAACTTCGAAAAGGACCAGTCTCTTGGCCCAAAGCGTGGAGAGGTTAACCATGATCAAAATGAATCAGCACTTTATACCACCGGATTACAAAATACGTGAATCACAGCAGGAAGAGCAGAGCGACTTGGATGACGTAAATAGTGCGTTACAGGACCTACTTCTTTATGTGTCTGTGTATCTGTCTTTCTGGTTCAAATCAAATCACAACAAAACCATCACCACCGTCTTCTTTTTATTTCCCTATTGGAGTTGCACGTCTGTGCATTTAACTGTCCACTCTTCAGAGTCCTGCTTCATCTTCCTGTCTCGCACAAGTACATTTCCATCAAGCCAGACATTAGTACAAGAAATGTTGCCTTTGCCAGTCCCGCCTCCATTAGAAGTGAAACGTGACTACTATAGCTATCCTCCGTTTTGTTTTCGAGCCGAAACTCATCAGTGTCCGAAGGCTACAGCCTCAGCAGGCATCCAAAGGTCCTCACTGTCAGGACAGAAGGTACTTGGCAGAGAAAGACAAGAGACTCTTCGAAGAAACTTGCTGACATTTGTGCAAACTCAAATGACCAGCAATGAGCACTACACAGGCCGCGGCCCATCATCACAGTGCTGACCATGGGAAGCAACTTAAACTGCGACAAAGAAGTGCCACAGATGAATAAGACGAAAACCGAAACAGCGCCTAACACTCAAAATGAATGTGGACTGGAGTAATGATGAGGCCACTGCCCTGCAAAAAAAAAAAAAAATGTCAGAACTAGGCATCTGATGATCTGACAGCCAAAGAGAAGAGCAAGACAGGTAATGATGGAATGCATTGGATGTTTGCAGACTCTGAGCGATTGCTGTTGTTTGTTGTTGATGTTGTGCATGAAGTCGAACTCTACTCTACTAGTTAATCTACAAAGTGACTCAAGTAAGTCAGTGACAGTCAATGTTTCCCTTCTTGTTGTTTAATAACCAAATTGTACTCCTACTACTGCAGGTGCAGGCCAATATCTGTTGCAATTTTTTAATATGGAATATGGACTTAATCGGAGTCAATACAGACTGAGTTGTAGTTGGACAACACGTACCACACCATGATGATGACCATACTATCTTTTCGCGCGCAGTCATTCAGTTGGATCGGAGATGATTCAAGGACTAACTGCATTTCATGAAGTGGCATAAGGTAAACATAAACACAACAATTCAACAAGAAAGTAGTAAACACAGCAGACCTACATGTCCATGTAGTGGTCTAGTCGAGTGTAGTGATGACTGACAGCGGCGCATTGATTTTGTCACTTAATTAGGAAAATGCTAAGTTGCTGTGTATGCCTTTTGTCTGGCTATGTCAAAAATTAAGGTAAATGGAGGTTGGGTCACGGGCTGGTGCTGTGGTGGGCCTGTTCTGTCCTGTTGTTGTTGTAGCTTAATGCTGTAAACAGAATCTACATGATATATCCATGCCGCCTCACTCTGAAAGTGTTCTCTCTTCTCTTCTTGGACTCCACCGTAAATGATGTTTTTTTTATTCATTGATTTCTCAATACCCCTTTTGTTTTTCCATCTAGACGTTACAGGCCGGCCTTTACCCTGTGCTTGCTATACTGGGAGACACAACTCACATTTACCTTACCAATCGGCATCAGGAAGGCCACCAAGATTGATGTGCGGAGCGTCCATGGAAGATAGGACCAAGAGGAAGGACGAGATTCAACTCCACAATTTTAGCATGATAATACAGTAACTTTAGTATCATTCATCATTCATCTTTTAATTAATTTGAATCCTTTTTTCTCTGCAATCATTAGGTCTGTGTGTTGTGTGTTTGTTTGCTAATTGATCCCTACAAATGTTTTTTAATTGTCTTTGCTATCTTTACAAGTAAGCCCAGTACAACATGGAATTTGGGTCTCTGAGGGCATATTACAGGCAAGGCAAATTGCATAGAATATACTGGTGCCCTGTACTGTCTAATTGTCTAGTAGGAGTTATTAAGTACTACTCATTAACCATCAAGTTATCTAATCTTCATCATCATTAACGCATGCATTTCCCTTTTCTCGCTTTATTGATTTTTTGGATAAGATCATGGTCGTCTGCCAAGATTGCGCTTTGCTTTTGTTGTCCATGCGTACTGTTTTTCATTTTCAAACCTTTCCCCAAACCCCCTTCCCATCCATTCATCAAACCCTAACCCTCTTCCCCCGGGCTGTGATTTATATTGAGGTGTGATGTGACTACATAAAATGTACACCAATTGATCACACGCTTGCTGGGGCAGATGTGGTGAAAGCAACACTAATTCAATTGCAAGGCAGGGCGAGGAGCTTCTTCTGCTTGGCCACCCATGCTCAGTCTATGTGCATTGTGCAAGCCGTCACCGGCTAATAGTAGTACATCATAATTAATTGCCGTCATTGATTGGATTAATCATCAAACTCCTACCACACAGCAGTAAAGGTTACGAATTACGATTGTGTTAAGTTAAGTGACTCACTCGACAGCACAACTGCAGTTTATAACTTCTTGTACTAGGCTGTCCCCGCCACCATTATGTTTAATTTGACTTTAGCAGTTGCAACTGCAATATTGTTTGTTTGGCAGTCGTCTTCTGTACTGTATTTTACTTCGTTCGACTACTCCTCCCACAGTTTTTCTCAGGCAAGTGACTGTCTCTTTTTTTATTTTTTTAGCAAATGCTACTGCCAGTGTCTACTCTACTACTACCACCACAACCATGGCATCTTCTACATTCTCTATGGAAACCATGCAGCCATCGCTGTGCCGAACGTAGTCATCATCAATCACAGGTAAGATAAGTTTGGTGGGAGGTAGAATACTAGTAGGACAAATAACTCAGTGAGGGGTACCGCATCTATCTGTTTGTTATACATCATCGGCAGATTATTTAAATCAAACACTGGCTGCGGCCCTGCAGCAGCAAGGAAACCAATGTGACGTTAATTCGTAAAACAGTAACCCCCACAAAACATTAACATTGTATGTTTAAGTATAAATATAATTTATTACCCTAACAAAAATAAACTATCCCACACCTGACCCACCCCTCTCCCTAACCCCAACCAATGTCCAAAACGAAAAAGTCCAAAGAATGTCCCGAAACCCCAACGCCCAATTCCCACCCACCAAAACAAGGAATAAAAAGGGGCAAAGCAACAGGGTCCTCGATGTTATAATCGGCGGGCTTTGAGGTGTTTGTCCACCAGGATTTTCACCCGCTCCTCCATTTGCTCCTCTTGCCGTGCCATCCGGAGGAGAATCTTCCTGCGGAATGCCCTGCAGTGGCATCCACAATGGGGGACAGCAGTGCTGGCTGCTAATGAATTGCGGCGGGTGGCTATCAGACCGCGGCGCCGTACCGCTGGAGTTGGGGCCTGGCTGGGGCCCGGGGCATCGGACGAGGCTGCAGCAGCTGCTGCCTCCTCCTCCGCCTGAGCCACCAGCCGCCGGTACTCCCGGCATATGGCCTCCAGTTTCCGGCGCCGGGCCCTTACTGCCAACTCCTTCTGCGATGGTTTGTCTTGGGAAAAGAAAGAAAAAAATATTGTTGTAACCAGTACTCTTACCTAAACAGTAACACAAAATTAATTCAACACATAATGGCACAGTAGCACTAGCAAGAAGCACAGTACATAACATTTGTGGTAATAATCTATCTATCCTCCCACTTCCTCGGCCTCTAACATTTGTGGGAGTTTCAGGCATTATACTAGCACTATGGACTCCAACCAGTACACAGTACACCAGTGTTCTTCTTATCTCTAGTTTAGCGAAATGACATAACCTGGTTGTAGCCGGCATTGCCAGCTCGGTCATCTATGCTTGAACCCAAGACAAACATACGAGTCATGACGCAGAGTCACATTAGTTTGATTTACTACTGTTTGCAGGTGGAGAAGCTCGTATTTTTCTTTTACGGGTGGCACTGGCCATACTCTCTCTGTTACATGGAGGGCAATTGCTCAATTTCACAGTGCCTTGGCTACTACAAAAAGGCAGATTATATATCTGATCCAATGATCGTTGCTTTTATATGGGACAACGACATAAGGTCAGTAGCGGTCGTTGGTGGGACTCGGGGAGTTTGGCCGGGCGGTGACGTGGGTAGGGGCAGGATGGGGGTAGTAAACTATGGATTACGGCCAATTACAGGTAAGTAAACATATAAATAAATGAAACTAATTTTGTTGCGCACACTGCATCGCATTTGGCGGTGCAGTGCGCACAATGAAATTCACTTTATTTATTTGTATGTTACAGTAAAGTTACCTGTATTTGCCCGCGTAATACATTGTTTACTACTACCCCCACCCTGCCCCTCCCCACATCGGCTTTGGTACGCTGGCGCGGTTTCTTTAACATTCCCTAAAACTGTGCATCCCGTGACAGTCTCCACCTATGCTGTCTATGATGAATACATACAGGCATCCATCCATTCTAAGTAAATGTCAATCATTCTTCTTAATCTCTCCACAAACGTTACTTTGTTTCACCAACAACAACGCATGCGTCCACTCACTCCGTTGCTTGCCTTGGCTTTGAGTTTCACCCAAACACCGCTGATGATTCTTGCTATCCACAGTATCCACCCATACTGTGTCTTCCACCCAGGCAGGCATCCATTCTTCTTTCACCTCCCACCCATCCTTCAACAACACATGCATCTGATTCCTATCAGCCACCTATCCATGCTTCCAACGTATCCTTCTCTGCCAGTCGTCATATTAAATCTCGCCCGCCCTTCCTCCTTCCACCCTTCTTTCCCTTTTTGTTCAACACATCCATCAAGGTCATCTGATCTGACTTTTAGTCTCCTCCATAAAACTTTCACAGCTGAGTTGGAGTCAGATATAAGAGGCCATTGGTTAATGAAGTCACGCTGGTAATGCTATTGCTACTGCATTGCTCATGCTAAGTAAAGGGTGTCTTCTTTATTAACCGTTGTATAATGTTCACTACAACTTCATACCTAATAAGTCTCAACAACAGTACAGTGAGTGAAGTCCACTCCACACACCCTTCCAGCTAGTGCAATGTCAATAAGTCATGAATATAACTTACCACCGCCCGCCACTGCTGCTGGCTCACCCCCTGTATCTCCTGCAGGTGCTGCATCTCCTGCCCCCTCCGGAATGGCCGCAACGCCATCGCCGCTGGCCCCACCGGCACTGGTGGTCGGTAGTACGCCTAGAAAAAACATGACACATTTTTAGATGCCTGTACACCTCCCCTATTTATTCTTTTTCACTAGCAAGATTGAAAAAAAGTTAATACATATTATTATTATAAATCACATTCAATAGTCCAAATCGGGTACTAGAGTACAGTCAGTAGACAGACACTAGTAGTGTTATTATGGTCCCTAGGGTCATTATTATACTATACTCTACTCTTTGCAAAGTTAGCCTGAGCCATGCAACCATTTTTCGCTTCATGTCTTTTGCGCATGTTACCTCGCAGCTTGTTGTGCAGTAACAGTAAGACGCCTTTTGAGCCCACATGAGCACATACAGCTACTGTCTGAGCGTTGCGTACAAGAGGTCGGAAAACAAGCCACTTTGTTATGGAGTTCCGTTAGTCCGTATTACTTAGCCATAGGTAACATGTTACAGTTTTTTGGCAGGACTGACAAATGCTTGCATTAACACGCACCATTTTTCTCAGGCAGAGGATTCCCTTCTACGAACCAGAGATTTGCAGAGCTTATGAATGATGCATGTAACCAGTAATTCTACGTTCTACGGTGAGGAGTCGCCCAGAATTCACACAGATCTTTTGTCTTATATCATCATGCACTTGTTGCAACAATTTTTATTGTTTTAATCTTATGCATTTTGCTGTTGGAGCTGGCTGGAGTACACTGAATTTTATAGAACAACAACATACAGAGGTTGTCATTTGAAAATAAACCTTTTGAACTTACACATAGACTCTGTGGTATTTGGTGTGGTGGTGGTGGTGGACTTACACGAGTGAGTGAGCGAAAGTGTGTTATGTTCTGGGTTGTGGAATCATAATCATTGGGTATCTTCGGGTGGGGGTTCGGGGACCTAATGAGACACTAGCTAGTCGTTCAGGGGATTGTGGGTTCACTTCTGACTGAGGTGTGAGGAACGTCCAAGTTCCAAACTCGCATCACCAACATCCTATTTCATTGTGCATAGTTCTGCATGGGGCTGTGCAGAATCCAAGTAGTATGTACTATATCCTATCAAAAATAGTCAAATATCTGGTTGTGCATTTTGTTTGTGGTAATTGTCAAAGCCTCAAGATTAAGAAGCCTAGAAGAGGACAACCGAAAGGACTGGACTCAGTGGCTAGAGCTATTAGTATTGGTCAATCTGAGTTTTATTCAAAACCGTACAATAAAGAGTGGCAATGCAAACTGGGCAAGCTTAGCGACAGACTAATAGTAGTAGTACAGAGTACAGACATTCATAGCAGAGGCAGTTACAACTTAGAGGCAGGGATAACCAGAATTTAGAAACAGATAGTCAAGTCAAGATCAAAGAATCTTTTGTAAAAAATATAATTAGGGAGTGGAGCCAGAATTAATAGTTCTGAAAAAATAAGGTCCAGTAAAAGTTAGGGCAATATAATTGTTAATATAACCACTGGAGGACTTACTGGGACCAGCAGCAGGGCCCTCGGTAGAGGAGCGGTCCTCTGGTGGTTGTCCCGCCGACTCGGACCCCGTCTTCTTGCCCCTGGGTGCTGCAGATCAGTGATCATGTAAGATATAATAAAGAAAAAGAAAGACACGAACATTAATGATTGCTGTGAAACAAATAAATTATCTAAAAAAAAACGCTCAAAAAACGTTTTAGGAAACAAAAATTGCAATAAAATTGACCTATCTAATCCGATCGACTACTGGCTTGCGGGATTCACGGACAGTCTACTTATTTGGGAACACTAATTCAGTGTTCCATTCTGATTGATTCAAATAAAATCCAGAACACTAACTAAGCCTAAGTACCACCTGACCTAGCCCACCTATTCCAGGCGGGCCAATTGTTCATTAAGCCTGCATTTCCATTTTTTTTTTCCATCAAAAATGCATAGATGAGAAGGAGGACACATGCATAAAGTCAGTGCATAATGCATACACCAAATTGTTGGTTGGTTGCGTCTGATGTTCTGCAGCTGACTGACACTGCTAAGCTAAGCTTACCAGTACCACTCACTAAACAAACTACAAAAGGTTCTACTAAGGACTGGGGTAAGCAGCACTCAGTGACAGAGGATGCGTCACGCAGACCGCTCAAAAATTATCAACTAATAGTAACTAAACCTAGTATCAAATCCATCCACCACTATTTGACAGGAGGACAAAGGAAGGACTACAGTCTCTCTAGCAATAGCATTACCTAACTGAAGTTCTCTAAAGTAAACTCTTACATAATAATGACAAGCGAGCGCAAAGTTGCAAAAAGTAAGAGTACCGCCCAGCACCTGTGTCCTACAATCACAGAAGATTTTGAAACGTAATTTACCTGCAATGTAAGCAGCATTATTCTTGTTATTTGTAAAAAATGTATACACAAATCACAATACTTATACTACTATATATATTGGCTACTCACCAAGCCCCACGACCTCGACACCTAGCAGGTCCAACAGGTCCTGCTCCCGGTCAAGAATGTCTGACCACCGGTGGGCCAGCTGGTTATGGGTGCGCTGGACCGCGGAGCAGCGAAACACTGCCCGACGCACCTTCGCCCACCGGCGGTGACGCTCCTGGGTCGGGTAATTGGAGCCTGGCCTGCCGCCTGCTGCCAAGGTCAAGGGGAGGTGGCGCTGAATAAAAAAACAAGGGCGGCCACCTCCTCCTCCGTAAACAGCTGGCGGGCTTGCACGCCTGCGGGGCGCAGTCTGCCGCAAGGCAGGCGGCGATTGGGCGCACGCGCCTTGCCCTTTGACCCGCTGCTGCTACCCTTCGCCATGGTTCTGGGGTGGGAGGAGGTGAAAAAGAAAAGTTAGAAGGGAAAAATAAAGTTAGGGGAAGAAGTAGGAGCTTAAAGAAGAAAGTTATATAAAACAGTTGAAAAGTAAAAAAACACAGTAAAAAGTAGAAAAAAATGCAAAATATAGACTTAGGCAGAGAGAGAGATAGGTAAGAAATAAAGAAAAATTGAAAAACAGTGTAAAAAACTAAGGATTGCAAAGATTGAGGGAGGATAGAAAAGCAGGCCCAGAACCATAGCATAGAGTGGTAAAACAAGATGGCCGCGCCCATCGCGACCGCATGGGTAAGTTCGCGCGATATTTCTCCCCGAGCACGCAAAAACGTCGCGAACACGTACAACGCGTTCCCGAACATGGAATGCGCATCGCGAGCACGCTATACGCGACCCGGAACAGGAAATAAGGGATCGCGAACGGGCGGGACAAGTGAAAACCAAAATGGCCGCGCCCATAGGCGACCGCATGGGTAAGTTCGCGCCCCCGAGCACGCAAACAGCGTCCCGAACACGAACAACGCGTTCCCGAGCAAGAAAAACGCATCGCGAACGGGCGCGCCAAGCAGCTACGCAGACTCGCAAAGCTACGCGAAGCTCGCGTAGCGCTCCGACGTCTTCGCGTAGCTTCGCGTAGCGTGACTACGCGTACTACGCCCAGGGTTATATAAATTAAGCCACATCTCAATAAATCACACAGCCCAGGGGAAGAGGGTTAGGGGTCTGATGAATAGATGGGAAGGGGGATTTGGGGAAAGGTTTGACAGAGACAAACACTACACAAGGACAACATTCATCTGGGCAATGCACAGCACATCATTCGTCATCAATCTGTTGTGGAAGGAAACAAAGGTATGAGTATGACAGAGTATAGATAAATGCATTGCAAACAGTCCTTCTGCCACCGAGACCCAAGTTATCAGATATCTAAATGTTCTGTCTTCTAGGTTGGTGAGTGAACTCACCCACCCAGGTTTGCAACTATGATTAATAAAAGAAAAATGATAACTGTATTGCAACATTAGGTGGTGTATCTGTATTCTCCTCTAGAATGTCCACTCTTTGGTGCCTGTCTGGACTGGTCCGGTAGGTAAGCAGAAGTGTTGTTGAGCTCAGCTTTCACCTTTAGTTCATGCGGGAGACTAGAAGAAGGCCTACATATTGTTAAAGAGAAACTATATTTTAGGATCAAAGAGATGGACAGAAGAAAGGTAAGCTTCATAAGGAGTGATCAAGAAGACTAATAGGCAGAGCAAAAAGAAACAAGAGGGGGTCTCAGATTTTCACTTTTGCCACTAGTCAAACACACACACACACAGCATTTCACAAACGCACCTCACTCTTGTACATAGCTGAGTACTAGGCCTCAGACTCTTGGTCTACCTTTGTACTGAAGTCGATAACGTCTTGCTTATAGCTGTTGATGAGGTAGTCCCGCAGCTCCCGTCCTTCCCTCTACCTTCTGAGTCCTGACTCCGAGATCATCGGACCAGTCATCATCATGACCCAAGCAAGATAGACGTATAGTCCACTGCTGCTGAGGTAGAGAAACAGAATTGTAGTGTTTGCATAGGTGTTTGTTTGTTAACTAAAGTGACTGTTCTGGTCTTATGTCGAAGGTGAGTTGTACGAAGGTGATGGTCGGTCCAGGAGAGTTCGGTGGTGTGGCTGTAGGTGATGTTTCTGCTGGTATTAAGACTTTATATACAATGAAATATGAAATAATCCTATCAGGGAATTAAGGGCCAGATGTACCACCATTTTTTGCTGTAGCAAAAGGGTTTTAGGCTAGTTTGTGACAGCAAAAAACGTGTGGCCCATGTACCAACCCTATTTTGCGAGTCGCTAATCAATCAGCGACTCGCAAAATAGGATTAGTGACTCGCTATTAGGTGGGGGCATTCCAACGGCGTCCCTTCCTAATAGAGACTCCAAAACCAATGTATGAATGTTTTGCGACCGCAATTGTGGTCGCAAAATACTCACAGTTTACCACCCTTCTCAGAAGGGTGGTAAGGCACACGCAAACGGGAAGGGGTCCCAAGAGGACCCCTTCCCCTTTGGGAATGTATGCGCAATTTATTTTTTAAGGGCAGGCAGTGGTCGCTTGGACCACTGCCTGCCCTTAAAAAACGAAACTTAAAAGTTTCATTTTTATTTTTTAAATGCATCCCGTTTTCCTTTAAGGAAAACGGGTGGCATTTAAAAAAAAACTGCTTTATTTAAAAGCAGTCCCAGACATGGTGGTGTGCTGACCCCAGCAGGCCACCATCCCTGGGAGTGCTAGCCATTCCCAATGGGGTCGCAAATTGTGACTGCCTCATTGGCAGTGGCATGCAACTTGCGACCCCATTCGGAATCGTAAACAGTGTCTCAGACACTGTTGTACATAGCATTTTGCGACTCGCAAATTGCAACTCGCAATTTGTCGCAATTTGCAAATCGCACAATTCTATGGTCGTACATCTGGCACTAAGTACCCCCACCCTCAAACTGGAAAACCCAATCCATAATACTATGAAATGATTACGTTTCACCTATATTGCTGACAGCTCTTCTACTTTGGAGTGATATTGAATTTATTTTACAGCATTGGACCATCCCCCTTATCTAGCAAGTTTGTCAGCAGGCATGAGAAAAGACCAGATCTAACTACCTCTGTTTATTAGTTATCACTGTTTCTGTTTCTCTTCTCTTTCTGTTTAGCTCTCATCCCCACTCTCTATTTCGCTAACTCTCTGACTGTCTCTCTTTCTCTCGCTCTCTCTAACTCTCTTTCTCTCTCGGACTCCATTTACCAACCAGGAACTATAATCTGCTTTTATGATTCTAGGTGATACCTACCAGTTTTCATATCCTTTGACTAGAGTGCAGACACCCCCCCACATCTAGGCTGCACTCATTTTCCACATAGTAAAAAATAAATTCAATACTCTCCTAAGAAATCACAGACATTAATAACCACATCCATCAGCAATAAAGCCAAACAACAGAGCCATTCATTCTGGAAACTAGGGGGCATATGTACAAGGAGTTAACGCCACTGTAGCATCAATTTTTGTCGTTACTGCAGCTTTTTTTATTGACGTATTTACAAGTTGCCTATAACCGCAGTTAGTCATAGTTTTCTATCGTAAACATATGGGGGCATATTATCAAGAAACGGCGTTAAAATTATCGCCGCTTTAGCGGCAGAAAACTGCCGCTAAAGCGGCGATAATGGGCTTGATAATATGCCCTTGAGAATTCTAATAGAAGCCCATGTTGACACCAGAACATGGGCTTCTATTGGAATTCTCAAGGGCATATTATCAAGCCCATTATTGCCGCTTTAGCGGCAGTTTTCTGCCGCTAAAGCAGCGATAATTTTAACGCCGTTTCTTGATAATATGCCCTGAAGTTTTAGGATCACCACTTCTATTAGCGGGACCGAACGAAAATGAGTTGCAAGGTAGGCGTTCCTGTGCAAAAACTGCTGCTACCCCCACTTTGCGATTTTTACAAGGAATTGCTTGTATGGTGCAAACCCAAAAAAACTGCCTTTAACTCCAGTTTGAGGCAGTTTTTTAAGACCAGAAAATAGCTGGTCTTAAAAATGGTGCAAACACTTGGGGCCTCATTTCAGAAGGTTTTGGTGCTGGGCAGTGCTGCAAGGAATGTTGCTGCGCTGCCCTGCAACAAAACTGGAGGGCAGGAATGCGCACCATCAAAAGATAGGGCACATTCCTGAAAAGTGTTGCATCGGTGTGACAAAACAGCGTTGTATGGCTCTCTATGTCACAATTAATGACAGATACGTCTGGAAACCTGACGTATCTGTCAGTGCTAAAGTCACGCATTGCTGCAGTTGTGTCACAAGCATGACTCAACTCCAGCATTGCATGGGGCAGCCTATCCCTGTGGCACTGCGTCACACTTACGCCCGCCATGAGGCAGGCGTAAGACACTGACGCAGTGGCATCCTACAATTGTTGCAGTGAAATCTGGTGGATTTCACTGCGCCACTCCTATGAGGCTTTGCTGCGTGGGAACGCCCACCCTGCATACCCCTGTGCCACATTATACCTGATGCAGGTATAATGTGGCACAGGGCTTCACAAGGTCACGTTTATGCTTAGATGCGTCACTTTGCAAATACGGTGCAACGTGGTGCAAGAATCACGCTGCAAGTACATCAAGAAAATGACGCACCGGTGGGATGAAACTGGCAGAACGGACTCATGAATAAGCCCCCCTGTCTTTTTCCCCTACGTTGGCGCACAATGGCTGCCATGCGCCAACGCAGGCACCTTTGCGCCATGGTGCAGGGGTGACTGTGTTGCGGAGTTGATTGATGTTGTGGCTCCATCTCTTCTCAAAACGTCTCCAGGTGGGGCTGAACTAGTGGAGGGCGGGAGTGAACCAGCTGGCCTTCTTGGAGTGTTGTTTGCCTGGTCTTTTCTTGAGGGGTTCCAGGGAGTCGGCGCAGTTGGAGATCCATCGGTGGAGGTTGCGCGCTGCGGTGTTGTCGTCTGTAAGTGTTGACGGAGTGGTGATGCTGAGGGAGTTGAAGGGAAGTTCTTCATTGGCCTTTATCCAGCTGCAATGGGGGGCAATGATGGCGATGGTGTACGGTGGGCGTGGTGAAGGCAAGATGTAAACAATGATGGTCGGTACAGGAGAGTCCTGTTGTGTGGCTGCAGTTGAAGTTCCCGTTGGTAGAAAAGACAGGCTTGAGCGTGTGTCCGGCTATGTGGGTTGGTGCGGTGACTAGCTGCTTGAGTCCGATGTTGGCGAGGTTCCCCATGAGGGGGGTGGTGTTCTGGTCACTGGGGTTGTCCAGGTGGAATTTGAGGTCTCCGAGTAGGATGTAGTTGGTGGATGGGAGAGCCTGGGGTGCGATGAGGTCTACAATGGCATCGGTGAATGGGGTTCGTGGCCCAGGGGCCCTGTAGATGAGGGTGCCAGGGAGGGTGGTGTTGGGGATGGTCCGGATCTGGAAGGGGAGGTGTTTCATGGTCACCGTCGGGTCATTAGAGTGCGTGGTCAGTCGGAGCGTGCTTTTTAAGACACTAGGAATGCCTCCTCCTGGCCGCTCGGGGTGGTCCGTGTGGGGAATTTATAGCTGTCGTGGATGGTGATGGTGATGTCCGGTCCGGAGCAGAGGTTGGTCCAGGTTTCCGTGAACAAGGCGATGTCTGAAGAGGTGGCGTCGGGGAGGTCCCAGATTTCTGTTGTTTGTTTGTGGAGGGACCGCACTTTGAGGAGGATTCAGTTGAGCTGGACGGCTGCACTGTTGGTTGGCTGGGCGGCAGGAGGCGCTGGTGTGCTGATGTGGCAGAAGGTGCGTTTGCAGTTTTGACAGGTGCAGGGTGTAAGAGAATTCTACAGTGTTGCTAGATGGCAGGCGGTGTGGTGTCCAGAGTTGATGGCGAGGAGGGTGCTGACATCGTAGCAGTGGAATGTCCGAAAGGAAGGGTCCTTGGCGCTGGGCGCAGTCCAGGCGGGGACAGACGCAGATGGGCTTGCCTTTGGAGCACCAGTGGTACGCCTGCTGCTCATGGCCGCATAGCGGCCGCTATTATGTAGTGCTGCGGAGGGGACTGGACAGCTGGGAGGTGGGAAACGCGGGAAAGGACACTGGCGGTGGCAGGGACATGGGGGGGAGCGGGTTGTAAATATATTTAAAAAGAATTCTTACCTTGAGGCCGAGTCTCCCATCTTCTGTGCTTCTTCTCTCCTGAGTCTGCTTCTAGGAACAGGAAGCAGGCAGCCAGGCTCCCTCCCTTAAGCCAATCACAATGGTGCAATGCGGCATTGTCATTGTTCTTGAGCGCCGTGACATGGCGTTCAGCAAGGGGCTGGATGGGTGGGCATGTTCTCCATGCAGGCTGTAATGCAGCCTGCATTGAAAAAAGAGTTGTGCGCATGACTGCTTTGGACAGCCTGAGAGGGCTGACCAAACAGTCATTGCGCACTTGAGTGGGCATACCACTCCCCCCCTGCCCTGCTCCGTGAGTAGAGGAGCCCCACCCACCCTCCCGCCTGCAAAGGAAACATAGCATGAGTACATCAGAAAGTTATCAGCATGTTATGTTTCCTCTTCTTGCACTGCTTGAAAGCAGTGGGGCGATGTTCTTCCGCCATAGCGGATGAACCGCCACTGGGGTGTTTGTCACCCACAGGTGCTAGACCTGGGCCCAACTTGACACCCGGACCTCCTCCGCTATGCGTACCACCTTCTCCTCACCTGTACATTGACACTGTGACACAATCCGCTGCACTCTTTCCACATCTGTGACTCAGCCAGCAGGGGCCTCAGCCATGTGGGATTTCACAAGCCTGAGTACAGCAGTCGCCACCAAGTCTGCTGGGGAACCTCCCGATGCAGGTGATGCAACAGGGCCCCCTTAGGCGTGAAGTTGCAGCGCTCCCGCCACACAAGTTTGGCATAGTTCAGGGCCCTCACCCTCCACAGCATCCGGCCAGCGCAACATCCTTCGGCCTGTGATGAAGAGAGGCACGGCCCACCATTGGTAATCTCCTCCGTGCACCGCGGTGTAGTGGTGGCGCATGTTCTGCGATGCAGACCACCCTACGTTGGTGCGCAGGAGTGCCTCTACCATTCACAGCTCCAAGGGGCACCAGGTGGTCTTCTCACACAGGTCATCAATGTGTCTCCATGCGACCTGACAGACTTCACCACCAGGTAAGGGCGATCGCCGACGCCTCAATGTCTACCGCCATGGCCCAGCAACTCCACAGCACCTCCGGGTCTCAGACACAGGCCCAGCGAGGCCTCCAGGCCCCCGGGACTGTCTGCGCTTTCAAGGTTTTGGATGTCATAGTGTTGCAAGGAGTGCGCAATGATAAGTGATGCATCACTGGTTTTTCCCAACGATGCGCCTCTTTTCATGATTGTAGCCCTGGATTTCCTCTTCCCCTGGGACTCTGGATGGTCATCCTGGCTGTTGGCGGGCTTGGGGGGTTGTTGATGTGTGCTGCACTTGGCTCTTGCTGCTCCATTCTGCATTCCATTGGTTTTGTTTCCTATTTTTCATTGAAGGAGGCATTATAGGCTATTTTTGCCTCTAGAGGCAAAAAAAGTCACGTTGGGCTAACTAACGTGAGTTTGTTTGCCACTAATGGGCCTTTCGTCAGTTTTCGCCCGCTAACGTCAGAATTTGTAT
Source organism: Calotriton arnoldi (assembly GCA_963921515.1). Lineage (NCBI taxonomy): Eukaryota > Metazoa > Chordata > Amphibia > Caudata > Salamandridae > Calotriton > Calotriton arnoldi. The sequence continues at coordinate 23,368 of CAWUFW010018353.1, forward strand.
CACCTTCACACTAGTGTTAGCGGCAGTTTTCACCGCGGCTACCTGAAACTATCGCCGTGTAGCGAGGAATTGCAAATACATTGCTAACAGGGCTGCGTTAAGAAAACTGCAGCTAACTAGCGTTAGTTAGCGGCAGTTCTTGTACATATACCCCTGGGAGTCTACCATTTCTGAAAAGGCAAGGGTAAAAACAAGACTAATCTACTTACTCGGAGAGATTTCACTGGGAACTCCACTGGATAATCCATTCATTCAAAAAGCAGGAAAGCACTTGTCGCATTTATTCTACCTACTTTGCACATGATTGGCAAACCCCCCTTAGTCCTCTGTTGTGATTTGTGTCACACCTGTGGCTTAACACTCTCTCTCTCTCACTCTTTGAATTGTTGCGCTCTGCCTACCTACCATGTTTAAAGTGCTTTTTCCTACAGGTCAGGCTACTCACCTCACACCCAACTTACCTGACCCAAACAGCACCTCAGGACTCACCATGCCACAACCATGAATCACTGAATAACCCATTGCACCACTGAATATATTCCTATCACACACAGCAAGCATTATAGTAGGATTGCATTGGCTGCCCTATCACAGACGGGTAGTAGCATAGCTAATGGATCAAGAAGAGGATTTTTGGAGGATGGGAGAGCTTTTGAAATAAGACCAAACCCACTGGAAACGGGATGAGAGAATGAGAACCAGACCTTTGGAAACACAGAGGGGACCAATAAAATGGGAGGGGTACTGTCAAGAACCCAGAAATTATTAAAGAACATGAATGTGAGCTAAGGCTAAACAATACACTTATTCCAATATTTAAAGGATAGGCCAGATCACGACACATATTATAAAGCTGTAAGTTCACATGCAGACCATATACACAAGAGTTATTAGCTGCTTACACAGCCCTTAATTACCAGCACAATCACCCACCAACATAAAAGAAAGGATGTAAGCAGTCTGTGGGGCATATTCTCAAGGAGCTATCGCCGAGTTATCGGCACTTTATCGCAGCCAAATCCGCGATAAATTTATCTCCCCATTCCTAAGCTGGTGCTAACAGCCCGTAACACCAGTTTACCTGCGATAGCAGTCGCAAAAAACATCGCCACAGATGAAAACTAACGCTAATGATATGCAGTGTAGGCGTTCCCGTGCAAAAAGCAGCGACAACACCACTCCACAACATTCTCAACGACCAGCCAGATCGGCTGTAAGATCACAAAACATGCGCTAAGGCGCGTTAGCAGCAGGAAACTAACACCTGCTCCTACCTGGTGTAATGTCGGACGACAACCGGCACCAGGCAAGGGAGCACAGCCCATAGCCACACATGAAGAACAACAGATGCCCTGGAGCTACCGATCATGCAGCCCGGAGCCCCAATAGGTCAACAACACCCACCGCCACCACCCCCAGGACCCCACGCCCACCCCCCTCCCCCGGGCCCTACCCCGGGCACCCCCCACACACACACCTCCTTCGTACAAAGATATTGCACCTCAACTCCACGAAATCGTGAACCAAACAAATCGCCTGAAGTCGCACAATCACAACACCCAACATACATGTGTGGTCAGAAAAAGAGAAATCATACATCCATATCATAATATCCAAACAATACGTTTATTACAGAAGAAACCAAAAAAAACAAATCTGAAGAGGCATTGCGGGTCGTCTCAGGACATTCTGTAAGTCACAGCCTGCAAAACAGAAATCTGGATCAGAAGGTGTGCCATGCGCCCATCAAAGTACAGAGAGAGAGAGCGAAAGAGAGAAAGAGGGAGGGAGGACGAGAGAGGGAGAGAGGGAGAGAGAAAGAGAGAGGGAGAGAGGGAGAGAGAGAGAAAGAGAGGGTGAGAGAAAGAGAGAGGGAGAGAGAAAGAGAGAGGGAGAGAGGGAGAGAGGGAGAGAGGGAGAGAGAAAGAGAGATGGAGAGAGGAAGAGAGGGGGAGAGGGAGAGAGAAAGAGAGAGGGAGAGAGGGAGAGAGAAAGAGAGGGTGAGAGAGTGCCGACACTGCGGACCTAGGTCTCACGGTTCACCTGCTGCCACCGGTGTGTCTCCAACCACGTGCCGGTATTCACAGCAGTCCCCCAGGTCCCTCATCTGAAACAGTTTCCAGAGACATGAATGGCAGAGTCCATACAGTTGCACACGCCATCATCGCTTGCCCGCCCCTGCGCACACAGGCTGCTGCACCCCAGCCCCTCCCGCCACCCAGCGGTTATTGCCTGCCCCTGCGCAACCAGGCCTCACTGCTCACCTTCCGCCACCGGCGTGTCTCCAAGCGGGCCCTCCACGTTCCGGAGGGATCTCCAAGCCCAGTGCCCGCGACCATGGCACCCTCCACATCATGCAGCCCCGCACCGCGGGCCACCAGGTCACACACATGATTCTGGGTCTTGATTTCGCAATGGCAGAGACCACATCAGTGCACACGGCATCATCGCAGGCTGCACAACCGCACAGCCCTTGAGGTGCCACTAACTCTGTGAACCGTGAGGCAACGCCACGTGGCGGGAGGCCCGCCCTGCCCGCTGGCTCAGGCCTACACTGCAGTCCAGCAGGGCTCACACTAATCCTTGAAAGTATACAGATATGCTGTTCCTGATGGTTGTCAACACAAGGGAAGTGACACCGACCTGATCCAAATTTGGTTCAAGGTGGGAAGTCCAATTATTGGATTGTAATGCCCTCACACACCCAAAGGGTGTCATGCTTCATCATCTGGGCTGCTCCTCGTCGGGTCGGCGGTGCAATACCCAACGGGCTCCCTATAGTAGGGGCTCTTTATCGGAGATCTTCTTCCAATAGCCGTATGGTGAAGTGGGGGTATGGGGCCAGAATTGTGTAGATGTGTAAAGTTGAATTTGTGATCTAAAATAGAGTTGGGAGTTCCATTAAATGTGATTTATTCAAATGGTCTCCTACCCTAATTAAAAGAGTGATAATGTGATGCTCAAAAGTGAGTATTATGTCTCAAGTAAAGGCATCATCATTCTTAAAGGAAGGTCAACATGTTTCACGCTTGTTGTCAAGATCTACATGCGATTCGTCAGGACCTCTATAAAAGGTAGACTATCTACACATACACACGGTGCGGTGGCCAAATACTCACCGCAGCCGATTCATTACCTACGTAAGTATACCTGTCAATCCCTGATCCTACCCCATAAAGTGAGTATAACCAGGCGTCATCAGTGCCCGGTAGGGATACAAACAAGAGGAGTTCCTCAATTGTTCTGTGTCAATAGCACATCTCCAAGCGACCTACCCACATCTACCGGGTCCGGGAGACTTGAGACATAATACTCACTTTTGAGCATCACATTATCACTCTTTTAATTAGGGTAGGAGACCATTTGAATAAATCACATTTAATACCCCCACTTCACCATACGGCATTGGTGTGTGAGGGCATTACAATCCAATAATTGGACTTCCCACCTTGAACCAAATTTGGATCAGGTCGGTGTCACTTCCCTTGTGTTGACAACCATCAGGAACAGCATATCTGTATACTTTCATTAGTTCACTCAGGGCGTTTATGCTGGACCTTCCTCCATTCCGATAGGAGGAGAAAGCCCGTCGGTCCCCCCCCCCCTTTTTTGTTTCCTCACACTAATCCTTGCCAGTCCGGACCTCCAGGACGGCGCATCATCGCAAGCTGCACACCCGCTCAGCACTTTAGGTGCCCCTATCTCACTGCACTGCAAGACACTGTCCCATGGCGGTGTGCCTGTGCCTGCCGCAGTGTATACAGTGCGACCAAGTCTGTGCACCGCTAGCCATGGACCCTTAATGATTGAGTCCTGTGGTGCGGACGCCATCATGTCACCCCCGGCACTGGGCAATGTGAGGTGGCAGGGCCCTAGGCCCTCATGCATACATGAGAACTACACGGAGACACCCAGTCAGAGCGAGTGGAAATGGCATCCAGCACGTGCGCCAGGCCCTTTTTATTGGCAGGGTCACATGTCCTGTGACGCCTGTGCTGGATGGGTGTGGTGTGGGTGTACACCAGCTGTGAGGGAGTGGCTGTGGCATGCTGACAACTAGACCTGTGAGCTGCAGATTCCTACAGTGAAGACCTGGGACATGTAGCGTTTTCGTCCCCCCCTGTGTGCGTAATTGGAGTGGGCTGTCCTGGCGTATGCCAATCCAGCGTAAGGGTGTGAACAATGACCCGGGGGCTCTGGGCGTGGTTCCGTCCTGGGCTGGACAAGGAAGTGACTACTGGATGTGTCTCTGTTGTAGTGTCGGCGCCACCCGGACTGCAATTGGCAATGTATCACCCTGTGACAAAAGTCCCACAACATGGGCAAAATGGACGTAAGGGGGAATCACTGACCCTACATTGATCCATACTTCCACACTTGAAAGATCATAGACATGACACATCTGTGTGAATAAGAATGTTTATTGCACATTCAAGGGTGTGTTGCAGCTGGAGCAGTACAGGGCCATGCCAACCCCACTTCACATTGTCGGCCCGTGGAGGGCCAGCCAGAGACCTTCCGGGAATGACAGGTACATCAGGAGAGGAGGGCTTCAGTCCGCAGTCTGATAGCTGTGTCATTGGTGACCAAACAGAATATGGCAGTCCATGTCGAGGTCCAAGGTGAGTGTCGCAGAGTGCATCGGGGGACAGTGGAAGGTGATGATGCAGAGGGCAGAACCAAGCAGAAACAGGCCACATGGCAGAGATGAATGCTACTGCGTCCTCCTGACCACAATGGCAGAATCATCCGCATCTTCGTCCTCTGCTGTTGCATGTGCCTCACATGTGGCTGGTGGTGTTCTGTCTCTAGCACTGTGTGGCACTGACACATCAGGGGCCGGAGATGTGGATGGGGTGGTAGCAGCAGCATGCATCAGTGCCAGGCCTTGTGGCAGCAATGCCATGAGGAGGGTCTTCAGGGCATTGAGGGACCCAGGTACCTCTCGCTGGTGTGCAGCCGTGGCAGCCGCTCTTTCCGCCTGCGTGCGCTCCATGTTCTCCATGATCCTCCGCATGTGTCCCAACTCCCTGGCGAGATCGCTGGAGGCACTCTGACTAGACAGTCGTTCTTGTCGCAGAGTCAGGACTCTAGCGATGTCAGCCATGGTCTGTTGGAGAGCATGGAGCGGACTGTGGGTGTCCGTTAGGGACTGTGAGTGGTCCCTGATGGGACTTAGACACCCACGTATGGCGTCTAGTTTGGCTGCCATGCGGTCGAACCCCACCTGCACCTGTTCAGCCAGCTTCTCCTGGCACCCCAACACACGGCGTTGGAAGGCCATGTGTTCGTCGTAGGGGTCCTGGGAGGCAGCCGTGGTGGTGGGTGCTGCCTGCTGTGTGTGCTGTGCAGGGGGTGGGTTCTCCTCGTGGCAGCTGGGCTGCCCTGATCCTGGAAGTGGGCTGCGGAGGCTCTCCACGAGCTGTTGGAGGGCGTCGGAGTCAAAGGTGTGGTGGTCCTCTTCGTCATCAGAGAAGAGAGGTCCAGACTGCTCTGCAGGAGGTGTTGGATTTCCCCCTGCAATGTGAAGGGGAGATGCAGTTTAACATTGTGTTCACATGTATGTTGACGCATTGTACATGTTTACATTCAGACTGCATGACAGTGTACATTGTGACTGTTTGGGGGGAGCTGCCTATTTGATGCGGGACAGTGGACATTCCGACTACATCACGGATGTGTGTTTGTACTTGTACATTGTCAACTCACGTTTCCCTGCAGTGCCAAATGTGATTGGCCAGTTTCTACGCACATGCGGCACCAGTTGTGTCCTCTGTTCTGTTGTGGACGTGTTGCGGTTTGTACCACATCGTTGTCAATGTTGATGCTCTGCATGTAATGTGTGTGTGCCGCATTTTGGGGGAGTCGCCCCTGCTGCTCTGATTTAGCTGCCCTTCTCCCTTTCATGCGGTGTGCCTCTGGGTTCTGTGCTTATGCAGTGCTGAGATGTTGCATACCTTTGTGCATTGGTCTCTTGGTGGGAGTTGTGGGTCTGGGGCATGGTTTGTCCGCAGATGTGCTATGCTTAATTGTGCATGTGTGCCATTGTGCCCATCTCCCCCCATCCCCCTGTCCCTGGTGGTTACTCACCCTGTTGCTGTTGTGTCCGGTCATGTTGAGCAGTGTCCGGTCCCCCAACTCCTGCCACCGTCTCCCCACTGATGACTGTGGACACCATTTCCTCCATCTCGTCCAGCTCTTCCTGTGGCGCTGGACTCCCTCCTCCAGTCTGCATTGCTGCCTTCCGGTTGTTTGCGAGTTTCAGCTTAGTTTTGCGCTTCACATCATTCCAGGGCCTCTTGACCTCGTCCATTGTCCTCTTTAGCAGTCCGACTGCATTCACCTTGTCCACGATGGTCTGCCATATTCCATTTTTAGTTGCCAGTGACACAGTGGAGGTGACGAACCGTGGTTGATGGTGTTCTATCACCTCCGTTATCAGGATCCTGTTTTCCTGCGGACTGAACCGCTTCTTCCTACTCTTCTTGTCCTTGCCCTTCCCTGACCCCGAAGTCCCTGGCTGTTCCTCCGGGGGGCTTGTCTGGTTGTCCTCTGTACTTGCTCCGGATGCCTCCATTGTGCTTCACTGTTGTTTGGCTTTTGTTGGTATGTTTTTTTTCTACTTTTATAGTGCATTTTTCCCGCATGACGCGTGGGAATTGCAGGCCTGTGGCTGGTTTTCGTAGATTTTTGTATCGCGATTGGCGTCATCGCTACTATTTTCGCGCTGGAGTTTTGCGTTTTTGCGGCGTCGCGTTGTTTTTAACGCGTTCATTTGACGCGTTGTCGTGTGACTATCGCATGGTACCGCCATGTTGTGAATACCACGTTGACACGGAGTTGTTTTCCCGCGATAGACTGCGATGTGAAGGGTTGCGTTAAGCTACACTTGCGGTGGTTATCACACGTTCTTGAGAATATTCCCCTGTGTGTTTTGTCATCCTGTGAAATGCTAAGCAATCGACTACACTTCGAAGACTGAGTCAATTTAGATTAATGGTAAGAAGACCAGCATTACAATTGTTGCACAAGCTGAGTCTTTGACTCAGCTCAAGAAGGTTTGCGTTCCCACCCACAGGTGACACAAGTGAACTTAGTTCAATGCACTAACACTTGAAGGTGAAAGACAGGTTTTTGTAGCACCACAGAACTCCACCCAATACATAGTTGAAGTGGTGTGAATGCTTTTCAGTTACTAACAGTCCCTAAACAGGGATCCAGGTCCACCTCGGTGATCAGAAACAAATATTTTTCACTCTCTTCAATCACACACACACAAGATGCATTAAGAAGAAGACACATTTTATCAAACAAACATGTTTATTCCAACAGGTGTACCCTGTTGCTCAGTACCTTTAAAATAACCACATAAAATTTGATTAACACAGCACAAATGCATGTTGCGAACAACGAAAATAGGATGAACATTTTTAATATGGTTAAAATGTCATCTAAAAATCTAAGACCCTAAAAACTACTTCTATGAGCAACATTAGGAGACCATGGAGAGTAGAACAACTTGAATCTATTTTTTTTAGGGACGATGCGCACACTGCATACCTTATTTAAAGGAAAGCATTGTAATTATCAGGCGTCAAGGAGGCTGTGTTCCCTACGAAAGACAAGCATGCATTTATTATCAGCATGAGCTCCTCCTGGGCTCAGGGTTGATATCAGCTTTCAGTAGAAAGTGCGATACAGCATCATCATCTCTGGCAACCAGGATTGTCTTCTGATCTGGCAGTATCTAGCTCATGATAATCTGGGGAGTCGGACCTCTCCTGACAGGCCAAGTGGCACTCCTTTTATATTGTAGCTTATCTAAGGTGGAATTTCCAACATTATCTTTGGAATGGCTGAAATAACAAATGAGCGTTAAATGCTAGTCTAACATGCATTCTTTTAAGCAGCTAAGGTAAAAATATGACAATTCAGCTGACACTGTTTTGGATATTGTTCTTATTCGACTTTGAAATTGATATAACAAGGCACTTTACTGATGTCGCATCAGATGTATTGTTTATGCCTGTATCTAAATGACTTGACAATGTCACGATTCTTGGAAAAATAAGGGCAGACGATATCTGTGTCAAAGGCAGACATGTTGATGATTCTGTAAAAATACACAAAATGGAGTCCTGGCTTACTTAAAATGGAGTCGGTCTTGTGTCATTATGTCACAATGTGATGTAGTCTTCAGAGACAATCTAAACATAACTACTCCACATGGGTTTAGGTGTCAGGTGCAAGACCCACCCTCCCAAGGACCCCAACCACAGGGAGCACCCTCCACTCATCCCGCAATATATTTATTCATTGGGTAAGGGCTTGTCCAAAGTGCCTCCCATGCCAAACAGAGCCCCTGAGAGAGATGCTCAGCACCTAAGGGCTAAGAGATCAAGTAATTGTTTCACATACTCTAATCAGACTTAACCCCATCAGTTCAGAAAAAGTAACTGCAGGAAAAGACTATTTAAACACACAGTCCTATAATGCCTCCTATTCACAACTCACTAACTTTGAAGTATCATAGTGTGAACATAAATATGTAAATTCCTTTTAAAGTTCAATTCTAACACATACACACAAACTCTTCCTGTGGTAAACACACTTAATAAAGGGCACTTTCTCTCTGGATTTCGACTGTAGTCTGAACTATATTCAAATATGCTTTGCATTCATGCGTTGTGCATATCTGCTATCATCCGGACAGGCTACGAAACATTTTACTTCACCACTGCTCAAGAGAGGCCTCCAAGAATTCAGAAGATAGATCCCTACTTATGACATAAACTGGTAAAGCATATCCACCCAAGGGTGTTTTTGCATCTCTCCTTGTTCATCTCCTCTCCTGCTAAAACTAATAGTCCAATAAAGACAGGCTGATCTTGGGACTAAGGGTTCACTGTACATATGAGGTTAGCCATCACACCGTGCTTAAGCCAAAATCTCCAAGCATAACTCGTACTGTACCTGTGAGCACAGTTGTGAAACTCTGCCCACTTCTGCACTGTGACGCTTAAAAAACACTGTGACAACATTGTGAGCTGCATAGAGTAGGCTAAGTTGTACAATAGGAACAGCAGGATAAACAAATTGCTACAAAAATGATTTTGAGCAAAAGATACCCAGCAAACATTGAGAAAGAAAACTTTCTGGAAAAATGCTTTTGTATGACATTTGTCCCAGATAAAACGGTTGCTGGATAAGTCTACAGCTAAGACTTTGCACAGAAAAAACATAATCCGCAGGAAACATTCGACGAAGTATAAAATCTTTATATTTTTCTAAAGCAAACAACAGGGCAGTACTCATTGCTTCTTTGGTAAATCTATAATTTTGTGTAGCCCAGCAAAATTGTGGAATATCGTTTAGTGACTATTAACCTATTTCTCAGCCCTCAGAAGAAAGCGACCACTTTGGTAGAGAATGTCTATGCTGTTAAAAATCCACTATGACAGAATATAGCATGATATTCTCTTCACATCGGTTCTCCAAAATATATGTATGTTGCAATTTATAGCACAAACCTAGAAAAAAAGGCAGCAGAGCGCTGTACATGAACAAAGACAGGCATAAAGCCAATGGATTTTAGGAGATGCAGCTTGTTAGTGCTGTTAATGCATTGTGATATTGCCTTCTTTGAAGACATGAGTCTTCAACTCTTTACTAAATTGGAGTGCGTTGGGGAGGTATTGGTGGATAAGGGGATGTTGTTATGGATCCTGGGTCTATAAAATGAAAAGGCAAGCTCCCTTCTATTTTTCTTTTTATCCTTCTTAGTCTGGAGACTGATGATGTCGTAGCTGTGGGTGTGCAGAGAACCACCACAGATGCAGGATTCGATTGTCATGATGGCTTTGTTAATGAAATAATGCAAACTAATCTTACTGCTGAACATGAGTACAGATTGAATATTATGGAGCTCAACTTTGGAAAATCTGTTTTCGTTTTCACTTAGTATAATTTCTCACATCTACCACATTGATACATACACCCACCAATACAAATATCTTTTAACCTTACCTACAGACATCATGGTGAAATAGGGTGACTGCTATGCTGAAGAGAAGACCTCCTACTTCCTGGTCACTGATGACTTCTCTGACACAGTAGACACCTCTATACATAAGGCAGTCTCGGATTGATGGCACTCTTGGAGAAGAAACTGTTGGACATGGTGCAAACATGCCTACAACTCTCCTACTGAGGGAAGACCTTCAGGGGCCTTTGACCCCTAGGCCTCCAGGGTTGCACATCTCCACGCCCGCCACAAAATCCACACAAATGCCCACAGGCATCTTGGGTGGACCTGGATGAGTTCTCCAGGTTGAAATGCATTTCGAGGCTACATACCCCCCTTCCACCTACAGACATCACTGATGGCCTTCAAGCTCCAGAGGGTGCATGTGAGAAAATGGGATTCTGTAGCAGTACCCCCCACTTTTTGTATGGCTTTCGATGCAACCTTGACTGTAGAGTATTGGGTTCTTGCTGTTTAGGTTCCCAGTACCAGTGTAATTTCCCTAAAAACAAACTCCCAATTGGTACTTCTGCCCCCTGTTAGTCCCTAGTAACTGGTACCCTGGGTACCTAGGGCCTGAGAGCTGAAGAGGGTTCCTTGGGGCCCCCCTCACTTTGACCATGCCACTGCCCTTGCAGCCTGCATGCACCTGTGTGGGAGAAAATGACAAAGCCCTGTCAGGGTGCCATGACAGCTAACACTGCGTAGCTGCATAGGTAAGTCACCCCTCTAGCAGCCCTCACAGACCTAAGGGAGGGTGCACTATACTACAAGAGAGGGCATATTGGCATGAGCAGATATGCCCCTACAATATTGGGCACCATTTCTTAATATTGTAAGTGCCAGTGAAGCCATAGAGAATACATGGGCTGAGAACTTGACAACTTGAGTCCCACAGCATCATGATGGATTCAATGAATACAGGAGTCTATGGTACCAAACTGCTTCTTTCAATAAACCCACACTGATGCCAGTGTGGGATTTATTGTAACATGTTTACAGAGGGCACTTCAGAGGTGCCCCCTGAAAGCCTACCAACCCTGGTGTGGGACCTGACAGGCTTTAGGCAGCCTGTCACACACAGACATGTTTCTGGACCCCTGGGTGGAGAGCCTCTACTCTCTGGGACCAGAAACAATGTACATCCTTTGCAGAGGTGCCAAATCTCCTCCTCCAATATGGGCCAGTGCTCGAGAGGAAGGCTTCAAAGGCCTGCTGCCTTTGTAATGCGACAACCAGACCCTGCTGCTTGCAGCATATGGTAGCCCCTGGTTAACACTCCCACTTTGGCGGGAAATCTCAAAAGAATAGGAGGTGTGACCACCTCTGCCAACCCTACCCCTAAGGTGGGGGAGGTGAGGTGAAGTACCACTTTCAGGCCTGCCATCTTGAAGATGGGGAGACCCCCTCCAATCAGGGTTAGGTCTATGTCTCCTCCCACAGCAGGGTGGCATAATAGAGGGTGTAGCCACCCCAGGTATGGTGCCCATTGGCCCTACCTGCCACTCCCCTAAAACGCCTTCTAACTTTAGTATTTAGGGGGCTTCCCCAGACCTGACCCTCAGAACTGCGATGACCTAAGAAGCAAGAAGACACCCTGCAGTCGAAGCCTAGAGACGACAACTGCCTTGGCCCCGGCTCTGGCAGCCTGTCTCCCACTTCCACGAAACCTGCGACCTGTCTTGCAGCACAACCTCCAAAATCCCTAAGAGGACTGTTGCCTTCAACAAAGACTCCAATCTCATGATGACAGTGGACCTATTAAAAAATAACCAAACCCTGAGAACCGCCATTGGGAGGACGGACCCCGGGTCGACGGGATACCCTGCTTCACAATAACTCCAAGAACTGCTGTGGCTGAGGACAGACAATGTTGTTGATGCGACTCACCATGACCAAAGGTCTCCCAAAGACCTCAGTGGCAGAGGACCAGCCTTTGTGTCACTGCAACTCTGCGCTGTCCACAGAACGCCCTACAGCTGGACGACCTCCATGACCCCAAGGGATCCTCATGAGCCCACGACCCGAGTTGCCCATAGCTCCTGGCCCGAGAGCCTGTACTCTTCTGCTAGTGGACCTACCGGTCACCTCCGGCACCGCTGACCCGATCACGATCACTCTGAGGGCGATGAACACTGCTGGTATCAACCGCCTCGGCGGAGGTACCGAAATCCATATTGTACTGGTGCCCTAGTCCCCCCACAACTGACCCTGCACTCCGTGTGGGCCTGGCCACCCAAGGACTAGAACTGTCAGTTACACACATGCCTGAACCCCTCCTCAGGGATCTTGAATTTTCTGAATATTGCAAAGTCGATTTTTAAACATGAAACATAGCATTACTTGAAACGTACTTACCTCCTTGGGAGGCTTGGTTTAAAAAAAATAAAACTTCAAACAAAGTATAATTTTATAAAATTGGTCTGGATTGCCTTCTTGAGTCATGTGTCTATTATTGATCCTGTGTGTGCAATAAACGTCTTACACTCCTCTGTGTTAGGCTTAAGGCAGCTCGACCACACTACCACAAATAGAGCACTTTGAGTTTTACATTGAGCCCCGGACTCTGTGCACGGTGTTGCCACCCAGTGGCAATATCATATGCAGAGCCAGCTTCCGACAGTGCTCTACCCCTTTTACCTCCATCTGCCTCAGATGGATCCCACACAGGGTCAGATGGCGACTCTGACCATGTGCTGTCCTGGCAATTGGCGACCAACTCTCTACACGGGATGGACCTCGCGGAGGAGGAGACCCACGGATCTCAATCAGATATGTTGGACCTGAGGAGCTAATGCATCCTCGCTGCTCCGAGTGGTCCCCTGGTGAAAAGGTAGCCACGTACACGGCAAGGCAAGCTTCTTGAGAAAGAGATTCGAAACCCGTTTCTCTACCCCTCTCTGGACCGCAAGTTAGCCATCACGCCCGAGATCGGTGCTAGAATGGCCACATTTCTGGCCAAATACATTAGGGACCCGAAAAAGGGTATTGACCGTTCCTGGCGGTCATACCAGGATAAACTCCTGGACGTGACAGGGCCAGTGACCAAAATCTTGGACATGGCAGAAGGAGTGAAAGCATCAGGTGCTCTCATCTCCCCAGAAGTTCTCACCAGTTGGGCCCAGCGTGCCATTATTTTCCTGGGCAACGCCAACTGCACCATCTCTACCGAGAGGCGCAGATCACTCCTGGTAAAGACTGCCCCATGCTGGGGCTGCTGACAACATCGGAATCTGGGCAGGTGGCACAGGGTGTGCTCTTCAGCGATCCCTTCTTCAAAGAACTCAGAAAGTTCGTTTCGACATATAATTCATTAGACAAAGCCCAATCATCTATTAAGAGCATCTTCAACCCTCTGGTTTTCACCAGGGCTGGCAGCCAGAGGGCATGCACAACTGGCCGCGTCCAGTCTTGCGCCTCCAATAGGGGTCAACCATCACAATGAGGTCAATGGCAGGACTCCTCCCTCTTCGGTTACTTCTATCCACCCAGGGGACATCCTCAATGCAAAGGCTCTCGCAATGGTTCCTGAGGTGGCGGCCCTTCCATCAACACACACAATATGTCTAACCCTCATTTCCCGCAGATGTTTGGGGGGCGTTTGGAACATTTCGTCAAGTACTGGAAGTCTCTCACCTCAGATGCCTGGGTGCTCCAAACCATTTGTGGGTTCCACATAGAATTCTAGGGGTTGCCCTTTCAAGCTGTTCCCCCTTGCCACCTCTGCTTCTCAGAGCAAAGGGCCTCCCTTATCCAGGTGGAAATCCAGGTGCTCCTCTCCAAAGGGGCCATTCTTCCATCCAATCCTCACCCATCTGGGTTTTTGAGCAATCTTTTTCTGGTGAAAAAATGGGATGGGGGGGCCAGCCCCTGGTGATCAATCTCTTGGAATTCAATGAATGGCTGGTTGTCCGCTGTCTCAAGATGGAGGGCATCCATCTCCTTTGTGATCTCATAAGACCCAACAATTGGCTGGTATGATTGGCTCTCAATGATGCTTACCTTACGATCCCAATGTTTCCACCACATTGGCGTTTTCTCCAATTCCAATGGTAAGGCCAGACCTTCGAGTTCAACTCTCTTCCCTACGGCCTGTTCTCTGCCCCCTAGTATTTCACCAAGGTCCACACGCTTGTGGTCAAGCATCTGAGGGTGTCCGGGATATGCATGATAGTATATCTGGATGACATGCTCCTTATGGATCAGTACCCTCTTGTGCTGTTGGCGCAACTGAAGAAGACACTGGACCTACTTCAATCCCTGAGGTTAATTATCAACCATGAAAAATCCATCTTGACTCTTCAAAATTTTACCTTCTTGAGCTTTGTGAGCAACTCGGTGGAGACAACTTTGAGTCGGCCCACCTGGAAGATGGCCAGAATATGGCGCGAGATGCACAGGCCTCTGTCCAAGTCAGCGACCTCCTTCCAGCTAATTGCCAGGGTGGTCGGCCTCCTTTCATCCTCCATAAGGGCCATCTTCCCAGGTCATCTGCACTTCTGCCCCCTCCAATGGTTGAAGGCCTCTCACCTATGCCGCAGTATCTCGTATTCCCAATACATTCCTCTCTTAGAGAAGGCCATGGATGAACTTTGCTGGTTCCTCACACATATGGAAGCCTGGAATGAGGGTACCATCTTCTGTTCCCAACCGGATCTTGTGATGGAATCTGACGCCAGTGGCACTGGCTGGGGCGCGCATTGCAGGGAATTTACCACAGGTGGTGGATGGTCCACCACAGAAAGATCCCTTCACATCAATTGCCTGGAACTGATGGTGGGTTCCTTTGTGGTGAAATGTTCGACCAAGGACCTGGCAAATAATGCATTCTCCTAAAGATGGACAATGTAGCGCCAATCTGCTACATCAGTTAACTGGGGGTACTCGGTCCAGGGCCCTGTCAGATCTGGCCAAGCACTTTTGGGAGTATCACCTCGAACATCAAGTTTCTGTGATGCGAAACACCCCCAGGGATGGCCAAGAAAAACGCAGACTGGCAATCATGGCATATCCAGGACACAAGACTGTGGAAGTTGCTACGGGCCATATTCCTAGCCCTATCGGACCTGAGGGGCCCGTTCTTGATTTACCTTTTTCATCCCAACTCGACCTCCAACTGCCTCGGTACTTCAGTTGGCGACCGGATCCCGGTGCGGTGGCGACTGATGCCTTCCTTCCGGACTGGTTGGTGGAGAAGGATTATGCCTTTCCTTCCTTTGTCATGATAATGAAACCTGCAGTGCAAACTCTCAGACAGACGGCAGATCTGGTGGTAGTTACCACAATGTGGAAGTCACAAGTATGTTTTTCAGTTCTGATGGAACTTTCTTGGCATTTTCCAATCCGTCTACCCCTAGATCCAGCTGTCATCAGTGATCCCTGCAGGAATCCCCATCATCTGGTGACTGATGGGAACCTTCAGTTTATGGAGAGGAGGATTTCAGGTCTTGATGACAAGTTCCGGGACTTTCGAGAAGTGCTGAGCTCTCGGGCCTGGGCAGATGGTAAGGTCAAACACTACCAATCGGCTTGGTCTCGATGGTTGGGCTCTTGCCAGCAATGGGACTTGGATCATGTGGGGACAGACCTTATCCTGATTTTTTTGGCCTCTCTGACTTCGTACGGCATGGCCTACAGATCGGTCAATACTTTTCGGTCGGAGATCTTATGGTGCGGAAATTGCTTAGGGGCATAAGTTTGTCTCTTCTTCCGAAACCAAGGTGCTCAGTCCTTTGGGAAGTGAATAAGGTCTTGAACCTTTTTATTTCATGGCCTAGCAACAAATATCTGTCTCATAAACAATTGTTTGCCAAGTTGGCCACTCTCTTATGACTAATATCTTCCAGGAGAGTGTTGGATATACGGGCCCTCGATGTTACTGCGCGGGGCTTTTAGCCCAGATGGGATCACCTTTCATGTGGCAAGATAGACAAAGTGTAACTCGCACCAGATCACATATCCTGATTTTCCAGGTTCTCCAAAACTTTGTGTGGTCTGATGTATCAAGGTGTATGAAGTTTTGACTGAGGGCATTCATCCCGATGAGGAACGGCAACTGCTCATTGCCCTTCAAAAACCATTCAAGGCGGTCTCTTCTCTGACTATTGCATGATGTGTTTAATGGGCCATGCAAGAGGCAGGCATCAACTCCAAGACATTTGGGGTGCATTCTACCAGAGAGGCTATGGCACTGAAGCCTTCACCCTTGGAGCGCCCTGGGAGAATATTTTGAACGCAGTAGACTGGTCTTCAGATTCAACCTTTAAGAGTTCTATTTCAAACAAATCCCCTCCATTGTGGCTTGAGTGGTAGATAAGCTTTAAACTAGCATAATCTTTGCCTCCGGGTTCTCACATAGAATGAAAAATGTCCTAGCTAACATTACGGAAAGTTTCAGTTAAAAAAAGTACAGGGAGGTGAGTATTAGGCCACCTGAAGTTTGCATCATCCCTACCCGATCATGGTGGATCTGTTGGATATAAGTAATCTCTTTTACGGTTATGGTTATAAAGTGTTTCTTTTTTCAACCATGTTTTTATAATTAGGGACCATACGTCCTTAAGTCATATGCATAGTAATACTGTTACTTGTAAGGTTCCCACTTGGGTTGGTACATATGGATTACATTTGAACTGTTGATTATTGTAGTATCGAGGTCTTCCAAATAGAAGTAAGATCTTCCAATACTGGCATTTGTCACAGGAAGAAAGAGGGAAAGTGAAAGGGGACAAGAATGGATAAAGGCAGATCCTGGCACACCACTAGCTGATGGACTTTTTTCTTCAGATTAACTGGGCTCCTGGTAAATGAAGTTTGTTGCTATGTTTTTGACATGGCTGCTATTGAAAATAAAGAAGGAACAATAGTATCATCCTTGTCTCCGTGTTCTTAATAGAATAAAAAATTTACCATTACGTTAGCTAGGAAATTTTTAATTCTCTTCATAAAGAGGTTTGCTCTCTCTGACGGACCTGCTACTGATCTTGCTATTGGACAATTCAGTGTTTCCTTCCTTCAGATTTCCCAGTGGTCATGTTCTGGACAGCCATCAAAAATACTGTCACTATGTTCAATTCAGATAGTGCACCATGCTCTTTTACTATGAAGTCCTTGGCTATGGCGTTCTACTTTCCATTCATTTAACATTAGAGACTGATGTCTGTTTATTGTAATTCAACAATACTTTTACCATTTTGTGTAGGATGTTCTTAATTTTAAACCACTGTTTAATATTAATAGTTGCCCTCTTGTCAGACTTCAATTGTACATCAATTGCTGGTCACAATATGAAGCTTAGATTTTGTTTCTTAATCAATGTTATCAACTTATAACTTGTATTTCTATACTGTACAAGTTAAGATAGAGTGATAGCTTTATTTTTAGTGCCATATTTTATCATTGCTAAATATGCATTTTCACATGTTCATTCATGTTTTTATTTAATGTGGATATATAATTACCCAATATTGATCAGAATATTCAGTGCATGTCTTTCTGATTTGTTTGACTGACTTTCGATATATCAATTGCAAGAAGGGAAAATCCCCCCTAACCGGAAAATGCTGGTTGGGTAGTGTTGTGCTTGGTTGATGGGGAAAGAGTGTTGTGTGGTTTTGTTTTTGTGCATTGGCAATCTTCTTTAGAGGTTTTCTCAGTGTGTATGTGTGCGTTTTCATTGTCCGTTTATGATCTTAATTACTTTCCTGCTTGTTCATTTTCTCCATTTGTTTGCTTGTTTCATTTTAAAAGGTGGAGATGTGTGATGTCCTGTCACCCCAGCCGTCTGATGATGTTGTGGAACACTGAGGGTTCGGAGAGTCCATAGTGTGGGACACATTATCTCAACTTAGTCTTGGGCTGAGCTACTGATAACATTTGGTTCCTGGTGGGCTCTGCTCCTACTGATATTTGAAGTGCCCACTTCAAGGTCATTAAATCCTCCTTGTAACCTACAGAGTTTCTGCCTTTCTTCCTGCCATCTTCACACATCACAACAAAAAGCCACATCCTTCTTATGCTTCTTACCCTGATAACTTCCATGCTCCAACCATTAATGTTGGTTGTCCGCACAAGTCATTGGCCACCTCTATGGGTGACTGTGGCAACAGATACACCAAAGTAGTCCGACCAGTGAAGGCAGTAATGTCTCCACTCATGCAAAGCTATGGGACCAAAGATATGCAGCCCCAGTAATCAATCAGAGCAGATTCCAGGAATGTGCTGCATTCTAACAGCTGTATGCCACTGCCTCTGGTAAGTTATTGATACAAATGTGACATGTCAAGATACTAAATTATTTATACAGGCTCCTCTTTCAAAGCCAGAGTAAAATTTAAATTTTCCTGCATTACCTGCATGACATTATTTCTTTAAAAAAATCTAACCACAGGCTAACTTCACTAAACCACCAAAAGATATGGTGACACTAGGAACCTCAGAAGTCTACAGATGAACACTTTAGAGTGCAAGACGTTCAGCACTAAGAATGTGGTCACTCAAGCCATCTAAGGTGCTTGACTACAAATTGAAACTCACTTTCTGTCAGGATCAGACAACCAAACTCCTTAAATAAAAAACCTACATCTAAACCTTGCCTAGTGAAACGTTTCTACTTTCAGTTTGTTATTGGTCCTATCCATCCACCCCAAAAGCCTATCTCATGCTTGACTCCTGCTTATTTTCCCCAAACCACAACTGCCCTTGATCTTACACCAGTTATTGTGCTTCTTATCTACTTATCTATCCACCCCTTCACAGCATTACCTTCTCCCCAGTGCATAATTTACCAGTACTATTCCAATCTTTTTACTAACGTTATTGCTTTCCACTGGTTATAGTAGTATTTGAAAAGTTTTATATTCTTTGTAATGCTGAAGAGGTACTTCACCACTACTCCCAAACCTAAATTTGGTTTAATACTTAAGACAAACTGCTGAAAACACCATCCATCCTCTCATAATCCTAAGAAATATCAGGTACTTTTTTCTTATGTGAGTCCTAAAAAATGTGCAAATAAGAATGGAGTATAGAAAATATCTGCTTACGAAGCTCATACTAAATGTATGCATCACGAGCAAAGCTCTATGCTTGAGCACCCCGAACTACCTTGCTACAAAATTTACACTAGCTGGAGGAGATAAAAATGAGGGGTGGGCAAAATACCCCATTCCGCCAGAATAATTGGTGGAATTTTGGCAAAAACCCGCCAATTGTCGCGAGGCAGAATTTGGTTCTCTTGTGCGGCTCCAGAATGGTAAGTTGGCGAGCGTGAGTGATTTTTGACATTTCCTAGTGCGATTTCCAGGTGCTCGGAGGACATCCGGTAAGATTTTTGTAACACGGGCAGTTGCGACCAGTCACAGCCAGAAGACTGCGGGGCAGATCTACAAAAAAGTGCTGCAGCGCGGCACCGCAAGGCCTTTGGCTGCGCCTCACTGTGGCACTTTCAAAGCACAGAAATGCGACATATTTACAATAATATTTCGCATTCCTGTGTTCTCCCCTGCACCGGTGCACAAACAGCTGCCATGCGCCGGCGCAGGCACCCTTGCACCATGGTGCAAGGATGTCTGTGTCATGGGGAGATTGTTTTTGTGCAGGAAGGGGCACCTTCCTGCACAAAAACAATCACTACAGGCATTTTCTGCTTTCAATGCATGCTGTAGAAGGCAGCACGCCTTGAAAGAGGAAAAAACGAGGAGAAATTAAAACATTTCTCCTCGTTGAGCCTCACTATGCCACCCCTAGGGTGGCGTAGCCTTGCTAATCCATTTCCAGGTTTACGATTCCTTATAAATCTGGAAATGTGTCAGGTTCCATGGGTGTTGCGTGGGAACACCCACAGCAACACCCATGGAGCGCCCCTTTTAGGCAAAGTGTTGCGTGTAAAGGAGCCGTATTTACAAGGACTGGAAAAGTCACACAGCGTGGCTTTTCCTGTCCTTGTAAATATGGGGCAGTGAAATGCGGTCACGCAAGGGGCTTGCAAATCTGCCCCTACCACTATAGTAGAAAATCTACTCAAGCGGCAGCAAAATCAAGTCGAGCAGCTGCGCCCTCTAGTGTAGTATATGTTGCAGGTCATGCTGATTTTTCAGTGTGGAAAACTCTCCCGGTGCTAAACCACTGTGAGGTGCAGTGGGACAAGTCTATTTCCATCCATTGGCGGAACTCCGCTGAATCTCACAATTTTTATGTAACTCCATGGAATTCTGCTGAGTCAAATTCCACAACTTTTGTCCTTCTAATAAAAATCAAACTGGGAAAGTCTCCTTCCACCTCAAGCAATCAGTTTTCATTAAAACGTCTACCATGAAGCTCAAATTTTCTGGCAATGGCCTTACAAAAATGTAGCTTACTCTAACAAGTAATTCAGAACTGTTTTATAGAATCATTTGTTAGCACTCTAAACATGCGTTGCCTTCCTTACACATATATCTGCTAATGCCTTTGATCGTAACTGTTTTTCTTAATGCGATGGAAATGCTTTCACTGAACTAATATAACAAACTCTTAGGGGCCGATTCCGATCTCGGTCGGAGGCGCACCCAATACCATTCGGTCGGGAAAAAAGCCATGCGAAAGCCTGTTTCCCGACCGAACCGTACTGCGAGTCCGGCCGAGCGAGTACGATGCGAGTCGCCGACCGACTCGTCCGGGCGTCCCGACAACTCCGACCGACTCGCTCGGACTCGAACCGCTCCGACCGACTCGGTCGGACCCGGTCGCACCGCGCAATGGAGACGTTTCCCGGCCGGGTAAGTACGATGCGCGCCGCGAGCAGTCCGACCGAGCCGCGCACTCCGGCTCGTAAGAGCTGTCGGAGCCGTACTTTGGGGGTCCGTGTCGGACCCCCTGTACGCGTAGCCGCGCGAGGCGCACACAGGGGGACCCAAGGGTCCCCCTACCTGTGCGTGTACGCCGCGAGGCGCTCCGCGGCGTACCCGCTGTAGGGGGCGCCCTTGTCCGCCTCGCACCCATTGAGGCAATGGGAGCCCGCGTACGCGTTGTACGACCGGCTCCCATTGAGTTCAATGGGAGTCCGACCGACTCGTGTCCGATAACATACGGCCGCATCGTACTCGTTCGGTCGGACTGCACGGGTCCGATTCGGTCGGAAATCTCTCCGGGTCCGGCTCGGTCGGAGAAATTTACGGCCCGAATCGGAATCGACCCCTTAGTGTCTAAATCCATTGCTTTGTAAAACTGTAATTGACTCCCTTCTGAAGAGCTTTTACACTCTGCATAGAATTAAGACACGCTATGGATACATAAAGATGGTTTGTTTTATGGTCAGTACTTTTCTTTATCATTGACCGATGAGAAATTGACGTTATTCCTAGAATTACTGATCAAAAATAACAAAGATTAGATTAAAGATATGAAGACATGTATCATCTGACTTGCAAATAAAGAGCTTTCCATTCAGGGCAAACGTACACTGCATTTCTACATACACTGCATTTCTAAAATAAGCTGTGTGCTGTGGACAACATAAAATCAATTGAAAATAATAAACTACATAAAAGGCATAAAACAACTATAAACTATAAATCATTATCTTTACAATTGAACTCAGCATCAGAATACCCTCCAGGGTGATAGTGTGCTCCAAAAATCTGCATAACATAACTTAACATAACATAACTGTATGGAAACCTGGTTATTAGTTGCACATGATGTGAGGCCTGCCCAAGTAATAAGTCCACAATTAACCCCTCACTAGGAACCAAGCACCTCATAGTAACACGACGCTCTCTCAAGGTAGTGGAGCAGAGCAGTCTATTGCCTACTTTGGGGAAGTGGTGTGGGTTAGTAATCACCATTCTGTGGCATGCAATAATAACACTTAAAAAATTATTTTCCAATCTGTGCTTTTTATTTAGAAAAGGGAAAGTTCGCACATTTATTGCACACACACTACCTAATACTAAGCAGTAATTTACAAATATACATAAGGCAGGTGGAAATACCTTAGGTGGCGTTAAGTTTGACACCTAAAGAATCATGACCCCAAAAATCACAGTATCCCCCTCCCATACCATATTGCACATAACCATATAGTAGGGTGTCGCTTTAAATCAAGCAGGCCTTTTGACTTATCAACGTTACCACACTTAGGGTCAGATGTACGACCATTCTAAATTGCGAGACGCAATGTGCGCTCGATTGCGAGTCACAAATTGCGAGTCGCAATTTAGAATGTACAACAGTGTCATAGACACTGATTGTGATTCCCAATGGGGTCGCAAAATGCGAGACTCATGAATATTAATGAGCCACTCGCAATTTGCAACCCCATTAGGAATGGCTGGCCCTCCCAGAGATGGTGGCCTGCTGGGCTCAGCAGACCTCCATGTCTGCGACTGCTTCTAAATAAAGCAGAATTTTTTTTTAAATACAGCCCTTTTCCTTAAAGGAAAACGGGATGCATTTAAAAAAAAATAATAATGTAACGTTTTCGTTTAATTTTTTAAGGGCAGGTAGTGGTCCCTAGGACCACTGCCTGCCCCTAAAAAATATTTCCCCCTGTATTTGCAAAGGGGAAGGGGTCCCCTGGGGACCCTTTCCCATTTGCGACTGCATTACCACCCTCTTGAAGAGGGCGGTAATTTGCGAGTGTTTTGCAACCACAATTGCAGTCGCAAAACATTTGTACATGGCTTGTGAGTCGCTATTAGGAAGGGAACGCCCCTTCCTAATAGCGAGTCGCAAATCACTATTTTGCGAGTCGCAATTTTTTGTGAATGGCAAAATAGTGTATGTACATGGCCCTATCAGATTTAGCATGCGCAAACGGGTCGCAAACCCGTTTGCGCATGCTAAATCTCGTCGTACATCTGGCCCTTAAAGACCAGAGTCATATTTTACAATGCATCACTCTATTTCTGCCTTCAGTAACTATAATTTATCTGCAATCATTTTAATTAATAAAACATTACAACCATTTGCAATCATTATAATTAATAAAGAATTGCACCTTTCTTGAAAAATCATTATGGTCAGCAATAACAACACATTAAAATAAAATTTTGTAAACCGACAATACATGTGACTGTGTCTTGCATTAACCAACTTAGGCCACAAAACCTGCAACCATAGAACCAACCAGCAGAGGTTGCTGCACTCCAAGACTGAAGAACAAACGTTCCAACCTTAGAAGTGACCATGTAAATGTAGGCTTAGTACTTTATAAATGTCCTTTGGGGGAGCTGGTGCACTCCTCCAGCCCCCCACTCTCTTTTTATTGTTGGTAGTGCCTTGACCATCATGGAGCCACCAAAACCAGCAGAAAGCTTTGACTATGTCAGCCCCACATGGCATTATGGGGCACTCCCGCTAGAGAGCGTAAATATTGATTAAGCGGCTCTGGCAGCACTTCCTTCTTGCTGCACGGGCCTACGCTCCCCCCAACTTCTTTCATTTGTGGCTCTTTTCTTTTGGTTGGGGGTGCATGGTTCCACCTGGCCACCCTTACTTGTGCTTATGCTGGGGCAGCACAGGGAGCCCCCACTCCTGGCTGCCCCTGGCGGCTTCCCACCAAGTGGACGTCCTTCTCTGGCAAGGAAAGAGCTGGCAACTGACTCTTCCCTCTGCCCGCTCCATGTGGACAGGGTGTTGCATACCGCCCCCCCCGACACGGACACGGGGAGTGGAAGCGAGCCCACTGCTGTTGGGAGAGTGCAACGGTGTTCCCCCTGGCACTTTCATTGCTGAGGGCCCAAAGATGGGGTTCCAGGCCCCTTTTCTTTTGTTGTGCGGGGTTCCTGCCCCATGTCTTCTTTCACGAATGCTTAATGGTGCTCCCCCTCCTCTTATTTGGTTGGGGGCTAGGAGATGGGGTTCAGGCCTCCTTTCCTCTGTCTTGGGGGGGCGGTGTCTGGGCAGAGGTCTGGAGATGGGATCCTAGGCCCCCTGTGCATGAACCGGCCCAGGAGTTGGGATACTCGGGTCTCAAGAGCTCTGGGGAAGGCCCCATGCATGCCCCCTCCTGAGCTCATTCATTTTTAATGTAGCTATTATTGACCCCCTAGGCACTGGCCTACCCTCGGGGTTTCGGAGGAGCTGTCAGCAGAGCTCCATGCCCTCGGTGTCTCAATTAGGGGGGTTCAAAGGTCAAATAATCTTACCTGAGATATCTCAGGCCCTGTAGGGCCGTTTCATGCAAACTTGGGCTCATTTCTCACCTGGTGGCAAACCCTAGCCACCTAGAGACTTTTCAACAGGCCTTCTGGCCTCTAAGGTGGCACCCTTTGCAGAGAGTTGATTCCACTGGCTCCCTGAACCAGCCTTTCTCCTTTTTGTTGTGCCCCGTGACGTCTCTCCTCCTGTTGAGGCACAGAAGTCAACTTCTTCCCCCAAATGGTCTGTAAGGGATGTGAGGGGACCAGCTTAAGTAGTTCTGGAGAGACCCATTGGCCCTGGGGTCAACTGTAGGCAGAGTCCTTAGTTCAGTAGGGCACCAGGGGGCGTTTTCGTCCTGTTGTCGATGATGCTCTGCTGTCCAGTCCCATTGTCCCACTCCAAATAAAAGCAACCCTCTTTCCCTTGTTTAAGAGTTTTTAAATGAGTGGAAGGTTTCAGAAGTAAGTCACCCTCCATCACTGTCCCAACCCTCCTGCACAGGGACAGTTTAAGATGATGCCATCCAGTAGTCACTCTTCACATCTCTTCTGGGGCCCTCAGCTCCACCATTCACTGACATCACTGCCAGGGACTTTTTCACCAACATTTCAAAGAGGATCAGACATCACTGCCAGGGACTTTTTCACCAGCATTTCAAAGAGGATCAGCCTCCTGTGTTTGCTCCGGAGTCCTCCTTTTTAGTGGGCCTGGGCTGTCCTAACCCTGGTACCAATGTGACAGTTAATTAATGGATGCAGATTTTCTTCCCCACTCCTTCCTCCATAGGAGCTGGGGGAAGCACTGTTAATTACTCCCTTTCTGCGGGGAAGCCTTTATTCCTTTTGCTAGGTGGCAGGGTAATTAACTTGGTCCAGCAGGGTGACAAAAGACCTGGGCACTGATCTTGAGCTGAGACAGAGAAACATGAACATTTTTGATGACTAAGGTGAGCATATGTATGCTGATGGACTTGTATATTCGAACTTGGTGCAAGCTTTTTACCCCAGGTTGACATCTTGCTGCACTTTGTAAGCCAAAGCGAAACACTACAGCATTCTAAAGCATATTTCCCTCATAATAAAATGTCACTGCAGACATAACAGTAAACCATACTGACTTTATCTATGAGTGCCCACTAATAATATGAAGCTTACCCTATGTCAATTTCTAACCCCGTACCATTAACAGGCTGCACATGGTTGCAGTCTCACACATGCAGCCCTCACACATGTGCACACGCATGTGCACACGTGTTCATGTGTAACCATCCAACTGCCCCTTACCCTTGCTGTGTCGCAGCAGCCTTATCTTAAACGGCAGGCACTTGTGGTAAAAATACACAGTCCGTTTACCATGTGATTACTATAGATGAGCCACCAGTTGTGAGGCTCACCAACAGTAAATGTCCAAAACCAGGTGATCCAAAAGGAAAATCCCTGGGCGGATTAGATCGGCAGAACCCATTTTGCTTCAATAACGTAACATAGCATACCATTACATAAAATAACGTGTGTGTGTATTGCAAGAAAACTGAGATACAAGGATAAATCTCCAGCTTGTCAGCTAGACAGGAAAAACAAAGAGCATGTGACAGTAACCAATATGAAAGTCTGCCCTTCTGAACCAGAACCAAAACATTCTTTAAAGAAAACAACATTTACTGAAAACTGGGATACCACTAGAATGCTTTAATTCAGTTTTAGAGTTCCTAGTGCAAATTGTTGGTCCTGTGGGTATCACAGGCCCTGTAGCTGTCCACATTAGAGCTGGGTGAAATTTCTTTTTTTCACGGCATGCTAAAGTAAAATTTGATCCCTTCCACTGTTTCACTTTCGGCTGCATATGAGTGAGATAACTTTCTTTTGTCACTGGGTAAAAGCACCCAGAATGCACAAATGTGAGTTTTGCCTTTTCAGACTTTATGGGCATCAAAAATAAAATCTTCCTATTCTTGTCTCCTTTTTCATATTGTGTAGAACTGTTCCAATCGTCATCAGTTCTTGTCTGGCAAGTTTCTAATTTGTTCCTGTGAACTTGTTTCTACATTTCTCATCATGTTTGCCATTTTAATCAGCACATCATGATCCCTGGCCACATGCATGATTTTCATTTGTTAGCCTCCAATCAGAATAGGCAATTCATCAGTTCTTATTGGTTCTCGTCATGCATATGATCCTCATTCCCCAGCCTTTATGTTTTCTTGTCATATTTCAGTATTCCTTTCAGCGTGCGTGAACAACACATCTGATCTCAAGTGCACATTTTCATCTCTTAGCCTATGTGAATTTATCATCATGTTTGCACCTTTCAATCACCATTCGCCACACGGTTGTCATTAGTTCTCATCACAAGAATCAACACAATCCAATGTAGGTACAATTTGTGGCAATTTTTAAATCTTTGCTCTGGGGTTTGGAAACGTCTATTTTCAGGGCATCAGCACCAGCCTCAGCAGTCACATCTCAGGACCAGGATCCAATGACTGGGAAACAGTAGCAGGAGGTCTGGAGGCTGAGGAGCCTAGTCTAAGTGATCATACCAATAAGAAACAGTAGGCACCATCACAGAATCTGGTTGAAAGATAGGTCTTGATCAAACAACCCCCAAAGATTTAATTTTCCTCACCGGAACCATCCTCATACTTGACCCCCATACTAGATCCTCACTCCAGAGAATTTATTTGCTACTCATAATTAGCAACTCAATTTTATCAGCATTGATAACTTAAGAACGCTTTGACCTCCTTTGTTGAGTGGCCACTAAACAATCTCTAAAGCTGAGAACTGAGCTTAGGTCATCTTTGGTCAAGTGCATGATCATCTAGGCATTGTCCGCAAATGAGAGAGTCTGACAGCTGAATGATCTGATTGGCTGGTGTGTGCTGTGCAAGAGCAAAAGACTGTGCAACTGTCTGCTAGGAGTTACGTTAATGTTTACACATAGAGCTAACTATCTCTCTTTCTTTTTTCTCTCCTAGGTTTGTGGTTGAAGAAACTGTGCTGCTTAGATGAAACTTTAAAAATATTGTTTTAGTTTTTTTATATCACATTACCAACATCACTATTGACTCAGATCTCTACAGCACAATTGCTGCTTTCCTTTCTTCCAGTTATTTTTCCCTGAAATTTTTTATTTTTTAATTATTTTTGTCCTACATGAACTTGTCCCACAAGATCAGTTGTATGACAAAATATCAACTATAAAAAATATTGCGGGACAAAAATAGTGTTGTCAGCAAAAAGTTGACTTAATATACAAATGATGTAAAGTCCAAAAATAAAAAATATCGAAATATTGTGGCCCAAAGATTCAACATACATAATTATAATTTGAAATAAAAAATATTGTAAACAAATTTCTGTATTTAAATAATATTTTAACAAAACATAACAGAAAACTATTTGTGAGATCTAAAATATTATTTTTAAATATACATATAATCTATTTTTAAAAGATTTTTATAAACATTTTTTTTAATTAAAATATAAATTATCAATTATTATACCTTTAAACATATTACTAGTTTTATATTAAAGAATTAATTATTTAAAAAAATACCCAAATACTAAATACTTTAGAAAACAAACACAATAGAGAAATAAATAAAATCATTAACACATCTAATAATAAATGAAATATGCTTACAATATCTTAAAATAACTTACAGGGCAAAATAACATGCAATAATCTAACTCAGAGTTACTATTCTACATCAATGCAACCAATATTGAGAAAAGTGCATACAATATGGGTAGGGGAGTAGTTTTACTATTCTAACTCCAGTCTATCAAAAAGTGGGGAAAGTGCATAAATTGCAAAGGTCAGATTTACTATTCTAACTCCAGTCTAACAAACATTGTGATAAATGCATATTTGGGGCTAGGGGCAAATGTACTATAACTATTCTATTCTAATTACAGTTTGACATACATTGGAGAAAGTGCATACATTTGCAGCAGCGGCCGTCATATTTGCTATATTAATTCAAATCTAACAAACACTTGGTAAAGCACATACAATGGAATGAGGACCACAGTAATTAATATACATGTTTAAAACAGCTAGACCCACACAGACCCCCAAAACACCCCACAATCCATAACAAATAAATACAATATAGTTTTAAAAACAATTAAACAAATATATTTCTAAATTAAAATTGATTACATACATGAAAAATAATTTCAAAATAATAGTAATACATTGATCAATTAATATCAGCTTAGATAATTTATTTAAACCCCACTCAACCAATTCCCCAATATGCTGATATTCCTACAAGTATTAAATAAGTTAATCTAATTTGGGTTGGAGCATATTTACTAATCTATCTCTAAAACAGCAAACATTGAAATATGCTTATAATTAGGGAAGAATATACACTAATCTTACGCCATTCCTACAAACATTGGGCTAGGTATATATAATTGGTGGGCATATTTTCTACTATAACCCCAGTTCTACAAATCTTTGGGAAAGTTTACATAGTGGAGGGCGTGGTAATTACTGTTCTAAATCCATATAAAACATTGAGGTATTTGCATATAATGCAAAGAGCACATTTACTATTCTAACACAAGTTCTACAAACATTGGGGTAAGTTCATATAATTAGGGAGGATATTTATTACATCATTGAGGTAATTTCATATAATTGGGTGAGGGGCTTTTTTACTATTCTAACTCCAGTGTTGCAAACATTGAGGTAAGTGTGCAGAAATGGGGAGATGGACACATGCAATATTCTAACTCCAGTCAAGTGCATATAATTGGAGGGGGACTAATTTTCTATTATTAGTCCAGTGTGACAAATATTGGGGAATCTATGATTTTACTAAATTTATATTATAACATATACTTATCATTTGGGGCTTTTAGACAGCCCTCTTTATTCACTGGTCTATTGATGTGTCATTCACGTTTGTCTTGCACCCACTGCAGCACACCTAATGGGGCAATGGGCTAGCCCTCTGTAGCCATTGGATAACTTCACTGTGAGTGACAACATTATGATCTTCATAAGGAAAATCTGCACGCAAAGTACTTTACTTCAGTGCCAGGGACTACTATGGGAAAGTGTGCTTTTGAGACAAAAATGTTTTTGGGCTTTTAGCCAAATGTGAATGACACAACACCAGACCAAAGTGGATCTTAATGTTAAGTAAGTTATGTTGTACAGCTGTTTGTGAATACGACATATTAAGCATTAACAAATATGTAACAATAATTGGCCAAGCCAATACAAAATACAGCATGAGGCAATGTGTCGGCCCACCTCAGCCTTGACTAACTTCACTGTGAGAGACAGAATTCTGCTCTTTCAGACCTAAAACATCCACACACAAGGTATTTCCCTTCAGTGCCAGGGACTACTAAAGCAATATGTGCTTTTTGAAACCAATATTATTTGTGCTCCCCCAACAGCAAACATTTTACAAAACAAGTATTGACAAAACCTAATGAACACTGACACAGGGGGTGTGTTTGAGGGCTAACACTGTAGATTCACTTTCAGTGTGCACCTGCTGTGAAGTTTTAAAACCTACCAAGTGATGGTTGAGGGAATGACCATCCAATCTGGAGGAGTGCTTATGCAGAATTGGGGTTGGGAAGTGGAAGGAAATGGGCACCACAGTATTAGTTCTCTTTTGAAAGGCAAATGAGAAAGATGCTTTGAAACTGATGAAATTGTGAATATCTCCTCTTAGCCTGCCACATACACCGCAGTCAGGCAACTGTGATTAAAATAGCTGTTTTTAGACTTTGAGGGAAAAAAGCAGTGACCAGACGCCTGGCTGCACCTATGGTAGTGGTAATAAGAGAACAATGTGCTAAGTAACTCAGTAGCTCAGGAACTGCAGAAGTGCCAGCAGCACAGAGGCTTTGAGTGTACAAAAGTGAGGCTGATCTATCCACAGCAGTTGAAGAGTAAGAAGGTTGGAGCCAGGAGGAGCTTCTCTCACAATGCCCTCTGTGATGTGCTGTGTAGTACTGAGAAAGATATGTCCCCTAAATTTGAGGATATTGATAAAATGAAGCCATTATTGGATGAATAAATGGCCCAATGGAAGAACGGTGCACTGAGAGGCAAAGGAACACATGTTTTTTAAAAGAAATATGGTAAACACAGAGTGGTCTCAACATCTCTCCATATGGCCATAAAGCACCAGGCAGTGGAGAGGGATAGTAGAATCCAACAATATGGCCCTGGAAGTCATACTGACTCCATATGTGCAAAATGAAAGGCTGCTGGATCCATAGTGAGCACGATTTCCAAGACTACTGAACTGAACTCCCTCACCTAGAATGGGTTTCTTTTCGCACAGCAGATTATTGAGAATCACTCAGTTTTCCAAATTTGAGGCACATATCCCAACTCTCATATTTACAGATTTAAGGATCCTGTAAAGGAAACCTGAAAAACACATCAAGGGGATTATCTTTTCCCCCTACTTTTTTTTTACTTGCTTTATGGTGATCCAGTTTGTGCATGCCTCACCCGTTGCATTATTTCATGTATCTTTTACTGCACCAATAAGAGGCATGCCAAATGGTCCTTGCCTACATACTTAAACCCCCCACTCCTCCACTTCTTGGTTGTCCGTCTTACCCATTGTTCCCTAATTCTCTACTTTTTTCCAATAATTCACTTGATAGACCCATTTCAGAAATCAAGGCAACCTGAGAGTCCAGGAAACATAGAAGTGCACTCCCCCTATTGAAAGGTAGAGAGCCTACGTGGTTGACGAGTTTCAATGCACTATCACATTTAGAAACTTAGACCTCATTGGAGGATGACAACCTGAATATGAACGAATGATGGAAACTGAAATCACAAATAACTTTTTGGTCTGTATTGTTAATAGGCTATCCTGTTTTAGGTTTAAACCTATAATAACCGATAAAACACTACTATGAGGGAAATAGACCTCATCAGTGTACACATATAAACACTGATAAACAACTGCACAATCACAAACTAAAATACTATTCAAATAAAGGAAAGTGAGAGGGAATGAGTCATTTTTCATTTCTCTCTAAAGGAACCAACACTATGTAACTTTCTTTTACAAGAAAACTGCAGCAAGAAAGCCTGGTCTTAGATCATTCTCCTTGGGTTTTCTTGTGTAGGAATGTCACTAAAATGTTTTTTTCTTCTTCCTTTTCTTTCCTTCAGTTGTGTGTGCTTGGACTCAAGATACAGGGTTTAAAGGCATGTTTATGGATGATCTAATTATTCTATATATTATAGAGAATCTGAGAATATTAAAATCACATTCCATCTTTGGCGGAGTATAATTCTTTCAGACTAGCGAAATGGCTGGCTCGTGGGAATCTAGGCTAATATGTACTATTGTGTGTATCGACAGACACAGAAGGGGCATCAGCCCCCTTTTCTAACAAGTGGGTATTGATAGCAGGTCACCTCCCAAACACCTCTGGCTTTAAACTTTCAATGCAAGGTGTAGTGACAGGTACCTGGGAAAAGATTACTGTTACCATGCACAGGGGGTATTAGTGAAAACATGACACAAGACTTTCCACATACCAACAAAATGCATAGTAAGGTGTCCAATTGTTATGTGTGATACCTTTAGTTACTCCTGTCTTTTTACTGAACTGCATTTTACTGCTGGTTACAATGTTAGCAGCAAAATTTCAAACCCCTGTATACAATGTGATGTCTGTTAAAAAGGTCAGTGCTGACTGACTGTAAGAAATTGAGATATAGTTGAGGGGGCTGGAAGGCCCACTCAAAAAATAAACAAAATTCTTGTCAGGGTGAACCACAAAAGTCACTAAATTAACCTGTGCTTAAACCTCTGGTAGCTTGGCACAAAAATATTGAGGCTTAACTTAGAGGAAATGTGTACAGTATTTATGCAGCACTCAAACTGTAATAAAGTGAAAACACAACGACAATGCCAAAAAAGGATAAAAGACACTCACGGGTATATGGTTGTGCTGGACTTTGGGAAAGGCACAAGTTCAGGCTGACTGCGATGGAGTGTGGGTCAGATACAGTGACCAGGTTAGTCCCACTGAAGAGTTACCTTCTTAAGTCTGTGCAAAGAGTGAAACGGCCTACCACGCCGATGCAACAATACGCATGCTACCCACTTATATATCAGACTAACAGACACACGGACACTGACAGTTACACGAAGAGATCGTTTTCCTTTTTTTTTATTTGTTCTTTTCTTTTTTTTTTCTCTTGTTCCTCTTGTTCAGGTTACATTTATTTTGCAAATGTATGTGACTCATTGAACTCATTGGAGAAATAGCCCTGAGGAACAATGGCAGGTTCCCCTTTGGTTATCCTGCTCTAATTTGACTGTTTATAACTGTGTTACGCTGCAGAGTGAAGCGGCGAACCGGCCAACAAAGTGGACTTTAATGCTTCCTAGCTAGAGTGTTTTCCTGCACCCCGCCTACGCCATTCAATTTCCTGTTATTTTGCAATGTCAATGCTAGATTGAATCGTCATGCAGATGTTAATGATGTTACTTTATCAAAAATCAATAAAAATCATTTACAAAAAAAAAAAAGTCTGTGCAAAGAGTGCCGTTTGCATTGGCGGGCCGTGAGAAGGAAGTTGTTGGCGTGAGTAACAGGTCTGGCATCACGGACAGTTCTTATGAGAGGTTCTGAAGGTGCCACTTTTATCCTTAGTGCCAGCCTGAGGGTGGGGAGTGCCCCCTTTGTGTAATATTTCCTTTTTCCTGGGTTTAGCTCCAAACTATCTAGGTTAACAAAGGGCAGGTAGGCCTAGGTGTGAGCTGCATTTTTCAGTGGAATTTCAAGCAGCCCTTCGAAGTCAGGAAGGGGGTGCGCAAGCCTTGAGGCTAACCTTTGAAGCTCAGGAAGACTAAATGCAACCCCTCAGCCACCTACTCAGGACAGCAACACCCTGACCCACACCCAAGGCCTTTTTGTCTCTATGTATGGAATTGTGATCTTGGACACTGGCAGAAAGGTACATTTGGTTGAGACAGAAAAATGCCAATTTTCTAAAAAGGGCATTTTGAGAATAGTAACTTAAAATCCGACTTTATCATTAAAGAGGATTTACAATTATGAATCATCTGAGGGTAACCAGCATTCCCTATCTGGTACCAAACTGAAGTTAGCACCCATTGAGTGGAATAAGGTAACTCTGTGTTAGTCTACAGGAGAGATAGCCTTACAGCAGTAAAACATGACTTGAGGAGATTTCACTGCCAGGACATGTAAAGCTTAAGTACACTTCTACTACTTTTTAAATGCCACCTTAGGGGTGACTTACAAGTATTGAAAATGAATGTATAGGTCTACCAAAAGGTTTCTTTTGCCAGGTTGAAATTGCAGTTCAGAATTGCATTACAGTTTGTAGAGGCAGGTATAAGACATATTTTAAAAGACTATTTTAGTGGGTGCCACAATGAGTGCTGCAGACTTCTGGTAGCAATTACTTACAGACCCTGGTACAAGTAGTACCATATGCTTGAAACGTACAAGTAAATGAAATGTACCAAGCAGGTGTAAGCTAAATTTCCTATGTTTTCATCTAAAAGCCAACAAAAATGGGTTCAGCAAAGGAAGGCACACATTTGGGTGACCTTGCAGAGAGGGCTGGGTCCATCACAGACTTAAAGTGAGACATTTGCCATGGGACACTTGGCAGCTATGAATGTCCACACAACAGCAACAGCAGCTTAATGTATTCAGGTAAAGAGTGCTGAAAAGCAGTGGTGAGCATGCTTATAGCGTAACAATTCAGGTGCCTTAGAATGCAGGGCTACAATTCATTTTGTTATAAATCAAACTTTTGAAAGTTTCACAAAGTGTTCTGCTGTTGGCAGGGTTCACCATCCCTACAATTCATAGGAGCATATTTACAAGCCCCTTTGCTGCCTGTGCGTCACTTTTTTTGATGCACCGGCGGCGCAGTTTGGTGCTCCATATTTACAAGTTCACGTAAAGCCACCCTGCATAGCTTTTCGTGGCCTTGTAAAAATAACCCCTTTTCACGCAGCACTTTGCGTGAAAGGGGCGTGCCATGGGTGTTGCTGCGGGTGTTCCCACGCAACACCCATTTATTCTGCCGCATTCCCAAATTTACAATGTTTCATAAACTTGAGAATGCGTCAGAATACTACGCCTCCCCAGGGGAGGCTTAAGGAGGTGCAACAAGGAGAAATACTTTTATTTCTCCTCGTTCTTTCCTCTTTCTATGTGTGCTGCATTCTGCAGCACACATAGAAAGAGGAAAACACCTCTTGGTATGGTTTTTGTGCAGGAAGGTATTCCTTCCTGCACAAAAACAATCATCCCCGCAACACAGGCACCCTTGCACCATGATGCAAGGGTGCCTGCCTTGGCGCATGGCATCCAATTGTGCGCCAGCGCAGGGGAGAGCACAGGAATCCATCATATTGTAAATATGACGCATCCCTGTGCTTTCAAAGTAGCGCAGCCAAATGGCTAGATGGTTACTGTCTTGTAAATAAGGCCCATAATATTTAGTTAGGAGTAAGTGAAGGGCTCCCAACTGTGTCCAGGAATTTGTTTATTAAAACATTTGAATATAGCTCTCTTACCTAATCCATTAATAGCCTGGTTAAGCAGACAGCATCCTGACAGAGTGAGTGTGAGAAATAATGAGATGTGAAAGAGGGTAAAGAGATGTGAGTGTGAGTGCAACGCACAGACATTTTTTTCTTAAAACAGGCTAACATAAGTCCATTGGACACACTGCCAGTGGGAAGATACTATATACTGTGCATAACGTCTCCTTTAAATTAAATATGTTCTTTACAACAATTGCTGCAAAAAAACATGTTTTATAAACACTGGAAAATCTCAGATTTTGTCTATTTGGGGTTATGCAGCTGAATAAACACTGATATGCACTTATTTAAAAATAATTGGAAAATACTGAGATAACTCCCCTGAAATCCACAAAAAAAATTACAACTGAATACAGAACAGTCTAATTGTTAAGCATATGAAATCTTCAATAAAATAAAGTTTAATAGAACAAAGATCACTGCCAAAATTACATCTAATGTGTGTTGGGTGATAAAACAAACACAGGCATGCCCATTGTAAGCATGAAAGCATCAGGAAATCCAATGCAGAGAGGACCAACAATTAACAGATAAAGGGCAACACAGAGTGGCCAAGACACAACCACACCACATATGGATGCCCATTGTTAGACCTGGCATCACTGGCGTGGGTTTCCCCTGTATTTTTGCCTTTACCTCCTGTTATTGTGCTGTGTGTTGGACTTCGTTTTTGCTGGTCTAGATGCTTTGGGCACTTTGCCACTGCTGGTCAGTGCCAAAGTGCAAGTACTCCCTTTGTCAATTATTGTTATGGATTGGTGATTCCATGATTGGCTTATTTGATTTACTAGTCAGTCCCTAGTACAGTGCACTGTGTGTGCCCAGGGCCTCTAAATCAAATGCTGCTAGTGGGCCTGCAGCACTGATTGTGCCACACACATAAGCAGCCTATAAATGTAACTCAGTCCTGCCATTGCAGAGCCTGTGTGCAGTCTGGTACTGCCATGTCGACCTGGCCAGTGCACCCACTTGCCAGGCCCTAACCTTCCCTTTTCCTACATGTTAGTCACCCCTAAGGTAGGCCCAAGGTACCCCTGTGGAGAGGGTGCAGTGTATGTGAAAGGTATGTGAAAGGTAGGACATGTCCTGATGTGAGTGGCATGACCTGATAGTGAAATACTGCCAATTTCTTTTTTCACTATTGTAAGGCTATCTGTCCCCATGGGATAGAATGGAGAGTTTGCTCATAACATCTTATAAGCATAACTGCCCATGGGAACAAGATAGGAAAATAAAGTTTGATATGCCTGAACTCAGCATGTTAAAATGCATCTTTTAGTTAGGGTGATTTATACATTCTGGGTTTGAAAATACCACTTTCTGAAAGTAGGTATTTTCTTGCCTAACCATCCAGTGTGCCTCTGCTAGGTTGTGTGTTGACTGTCTGGCTTTGGAGTGACAGGGGCTGGGGATGTACATTCTGTTCAGACAGCCACTTGGGGGGTTGAGGTATGTCCTGCCTTTCCAGGGTGAGTCAGGGCTGGGCTGAATAGACCTGGGCTGCATTCAGAGTAGGGGGAGGAGATTTCTTTCACACCTGAATGGGCCTGGTCTGCCAAGGACAATGCTGTCTCCACCTCCTGCCAGAAAGCTGCACCAGAGAGGACAGAACTGGTTTTTGCTGGGCAAAGAGCTTCTCTGCCA
Organism: Calotriton arnoldi; assembly: GCA_963921515.1. NCBI lineage: Eukaryota > Metazoa > Chordata > Amphibia > Caudata > Salamandridae > Calotriton > Calotriton arnoldi. The sequence continues at coordinate 59,769 of CAWUFW010018353.1, forward strand.
CAGAGAGCAGAGGATTTTACTGTATACAAAAGAGGGGCCCAGACCCCAGACTTTTAGATCACTTCTGGGAATCAAGAGGAACCTTTGCCAAGAAGAAGAGCTGGAGAAACTGAGGAGGAATACTGCCTCTGTGCTGTTTCCTGTCTGGGGTTGGCCTGCAGTGGCTACTTTCTGCCAAGGAAAAGGAAAAGGACTTTGCTGTTTGATGTGTCCCCTGTTTGAGAAAGATCTCCAAGGGTTTGAAGAAGAGCTTGCCTCCTGTTCTTAAGTCTCAGGGACACAAAGACTTCACCCCCAGCTCCGCTGAACTTCCTTGCTGGGAGTTCTGACCTGCCAAGAGGTGCCTGTAGCTGTTCTGGGCCTCTGGAGGTTGTTCTGGCTGTTAAGGTGGCTGGAAAAGCAATGCAACAATGAGAATCATGATGCATTCGTGCCTGTTTCCAAAGCATTGCAGAAGAAACCAATGCAGTGCCTGCCCGCAGCTTGAGAAATCGCTGTACGCCGCATCAAGTGCACCGGTCTCAGAAGTCCGAGATCACCGCACCGATTCCGTCGCAAGCCCTGCTGTGCAACTGCAATAACCCACACATCGTCCCAGATCATCGCATCGCATCAAGGTGCCAGGTCTGTCACATTGTTGGGGGGCGCAGTAAGAAACGGATCCATTACCTCCCCACGCAGTAAGAAACGGACGCATCACCTCCTCTCCGGTAGGGAACCAACGCATCACCTCCCCTGCGCAGCAGTAAGGAACCGACGCATCACCTCCCCCGGAGCAAGGAACTGACGCATCCCCTTCCCTGAGTGTAAGGAACCAATGCATCACCTTCCCTGCAACCCTTTCTGTTGTGTGAAAAATGTCGCATCTGCAAGTTGCTTTGAAATGAACTATTTCTACCATTTGAAAGTCATATTTTTATTACTGTAGTGTGGAGTTTTGTCGTTTTGGTCTTGTTTGGTTTAGATAAAGATTACTTATTTTTCTAAACTGGTGTGGTGTCCATTTGTAGTGTTTTCACTGTATTACTGTATGTGTTCACAAATGCTTTACACACTGCCTCTGAGATAAGCCTGTCTGCTCGTGCCAAGCTACCAAGGGGGTGAGCAGGGGTCATTTTAGTAGTGTATCCCCCTTACCCTGACTAGAAGCAAGGGTCCCTATTTGGACAAAGGTACCTACCTCTGTCAACTAGAGACCACCATTTCTAACACCCATCAATCTACCTGCCTTTTTGGAGCCATGATTTCCAAATATCTACTATTTCCCTGGGCTCATGAGTAGGGCACATTGAATCTTTTCCTTTGACATTGTCATCCATGCCCCTCTTCTCCACAACTCCAACACCTCTTGAAAACCTTTTCTGGCCACCTATTTATTTATTTATTTATTAATTTATAAAGCGCCAGAATCGACCCCCGAAGGGGTATCTCTGCGCTCGGGACGGGGCACCTGTGGAAAGAACTATCTGCTAGAAATCTCTCTCCCTCCCTTCCTGTTCCTCTCATGGCAGCTACTGCGCTCATTTCCCCCGGATCAGACACCATGCCTTTCGCACTTATTTCCGCTGCTTTGGAAGATGGAACCTTTTGATGTACAAGATATACATGGGCTACAATGAGATCATGGGGACTAGCTATGGCAGATGCAGCTTCTGCCTTTCCGATGTGTGCCGCTCTGAAACATCTTCCTTTTGTGTGAGACTTATGCCTCACATGATTTGTATTTCGAAACTTAGATGCATAGGAAATGTGTACTTTGTTCATTGAAGCATACACTTGCAAAAGGTAATAACCTAAAGTAAAAAAGCTTGATACAATAGTGCATAAAAAAGGAAAAAAGGAACACAGTGGATACAACTCCTCCACTGGCAGAGGAAGTGAATACCTCAGCAACTCATTTATTGCTCCTATAGATAATCAAAATAGCAAAGAATCACATGTATACCATCTACAAATCAGTCCTAACCAGCAGGTTTAAATTAAAGTGTCCCTGGAGCACATCACAAGCAACACAATTGCAGGTTTACAACTTCTTTTTGACAGAATTAAAATGGCTGCCTAGCAACAGCACTGGGAAAAAAACGTATGCCACTCTCTTGTTCATACATGCTATAGGAATGATTACATAGGTTTGATTTCAACTGATAATTAGGCATTGCAGTGATGCAAGTTTTCACTTTCCTGCCATCACAGAGTAGCAAAAATAGGATTTGCACTGACTAACCTGTGAAATCTCTGTCCTGAACGTATTTAAAGCAAATGTCTATTCCCATTCCAGGGCATTATTGTCACTTTTTAGGTGTAGCATGTCCATGGTCCATGTTTTAAATTACTGTTACAAAGCTGCTTGTAACATATGGTCACGTGACCCAATTCAAATCCCTATTGATAACTGGGGCCCTTAAGAGTTTATAGAAGCTGCCACAAGGAGCAAAAGGAAACATTATAAGCGCCCAGAACAGTGGGTCCCATGTCTGGAATTCAATGACAGACTTACATTCGGGGTGCAGCCGCTAGACTATCAAATACAGCAAAACACTAGGCAAATGTCAGTGTTAATGCTATTGTTAAAAGTTTTTGTAAAGCACACGTATACCCGGAGGTGTCTTGGCGCTGCTTCCAATACAATGGGCTAAACAGTTCTTGGGTGAATAAACATGTAAACCTTAATTGTTAAAAAGCCAGGTTTTCAGTGCTTTCCTGAAGAGGAGGAGATCAGATACAGATTTAATATTTGAAGGAAGGGTATTCCATGTTTTTGAAGCATTGACCACAAATCTTCTACCATCCCAAGAAGTGCGTCTGAAATTATGAACAACCACATTTTTTTGTGTTAAGAGAGCGCAGCTGTCTAATGGGACAATACCAATTAAAGCTTTTTTGCAGATATTCTGGGCCCCTGTTGTACAGTGCCTTGTGGGTAATACACATGGCTTTAAAGATGATTCTCTGTTTGACAGGTAGCCAGAGGAGCTTACGTAGTGTCTGTCTGACAGGCTGATATTTGGGAATGCACAGCAGCATGCATGCTGCTGCATTTTGGAGAACCTGGAGTTTGTTTAGCTGTTGCTGCTGCATGTTCAGGTAAAGACCATTAGAATAGCCAAGTTTAGACATGACTAAAGCCATCACAACAGTTTTTTGTTGTGTCTCAGGTAGAAAAGGGAGAATTTTCTGATGGTGTAGACAGAAGAGGAAATGGTAGCATTACCTTGGCCACTGTATGTCAGTTTACTGTCTACAAGAATTCCTACATTTTTTTACTTTCTTATTCGGTATTAGCAGATTACCTAGCTCTTGAGGCCACCAGGTCTGGGACCAGAAGGCGGTTTCTCTGCCAAAAAGGATGACCTCTGTTTTTCCAGAGTTTAATTTGAGGCAATTCATGCTCATCCAATCGCTGACTGCCTTCATACAATTGCTAAATCTGATGTTAGTATTGTCGCTGTCGCTGGCTACAGAGACCACAATTTGGGTGTCATTGGCAAAGTAAGAGAAAAACCATTGGATGTGATGAGGTTGGCTAATGATGTTATGAGCATGTTAAACAACTTTGGAGTTAAAAAAGATCCTTGAGGTACACCACAGGGCAATGAAAAAGGATCTTCTGATGAGACTGTTTGTTTTCTCTCTCTCTGAGAAAGGAAGTGAGCAAAGCCAATGCGGTTCCTTTGAATCTGATCTTCAAGAGACGGTCAATCAGCAACCAGTAATTGATCATATCAAATGCCACCTAGAGGTCAATCAACACGGGTGCTGCTTTCCCCCCTTGTCAAGGGTTGCCCTAATTTCTTCATTGGCTACAATTAAAGCAGTTTCCATGCTGTAGCCGCTTCTAAAAAGAAACTGAGTAGGGCCTAGAAGTTGATAGTTCTGTATAAAAGTGGATAGTTGTGTATTAATTGCTTTTTCCACTATTTTAGCAAGGAAAGGTAGCATCAAAATGGGTCAGTAACTATTTGAGTCCTTTGGGTTAAGATTGGATTTTTTAAAAAGAGGGCAGATTCATACTTTTTTCCACTGCTTGTGGAAATGGCCAGTTTTGAACATAGTGTTAAAGATTTCTATTAGTTGGTCTGCAATAATGTCAGGGGCCAATTTGAAAAACGATGGAGGAGAGGGATCCAAGTGGGATCCTGATTTAGTGGTATTGATTCATTCTTTGCCTTGGCCTTTTCTTAATGGGTGGAATTCAGTGAAGTTAGGAATCTCTGGATCAGATGGAGTTAGGTTCGTACCTTTTAGATCAGGTGTAGTGATGGAAGAAAATTGATTAAAACTCACCTCCACTTTATTCAGGAAGAAGTTGGAAAGTGTATTGCAGAAGGATTGGCTTTTTCCTGTCTAGTTGCTGCAAGATACAATGGATAATTTACTAACCGTCAGAAATATTATTTTACAGAATGTTTTGCTAGCTTTATTTTTTGAGTGAAATATTGTGTTTTCTCTTCCTCTAACAATGCCTTACATTCAGAGAGATATTGTTTATATATTTCTTTCTCTATGTTGTCATATTTATTCCTCCAAATGCATTCTTGCCTCCTGCATTTTTGTTTTTGACTCCTGAGTCTACCTGAAAACCAAGTTGCTGAACACTTCCTTTAGCCATGTTTTACTGTTTTCTCGAGTGCTAGAGCTAAAGCTGATTGGCTAATCAAATTTGATTAGCTAGAGATTAGTTGATCTAAATTGCCATCTACAATTGGTTGGGATTTAGGCTGGAGTTGATTAAATTGTTTAGTGTGAATATTGTGCCATGCTCTGCATGTTTAGGCTGTGCCGGGTCCCGTGGTCATTGTATCTTTGTCTGCCATTGTTGTTTCAAATAGTACTGCAGTATGGTCAGACCAAGTTAATGGTACTATATCTAATTCTGTTAGAGAGGGGTTCGTGTAGATGCCATCAAGAGTATGGCCTGCCAGGCAAGTGGAGTGTTAGAAATGGGGTTTCTGGTTGGCTAGGGTATGCACCTAAGCCAAGCAGAACCCACCACTCTAGTCATAGAAAGTAAGTCACACACCCAAGATAGCCTGTGCTCACTCCCTGCTAGCTTGGCACAGAGCAGTCAGGCTTATCCCCAGAGGCAATATGTAAAGCTTTTGCGCAACCCTCTCACACCAGTAATACGATAAATACACCACAAAAGAGACTCCACACAGGATTATATAAAAATATATCATATATTGTACATAAAACATAGATCACCTTTTACCGACACAGTACCCTGCCAATGGGACTACCTAGAGTCTACCTTAGGGGTAATCTATATGTAGTAAAAGGGGAGTTTAAGGGTTGGCAAGTAGTTTTAAATGCCAAGTCAATGTGGCAGTAAACTATGCACGCAGATCCTGCAGTAGCAGGCCTGAGACAAGTTTGAAAGCCTACTTCTGTGGGTGTTGCAAGTAGTGCTGCAGGCCCACTAGTAGTATTTAATTTACAGGCCCTGGGCATATGGTATACCACTTTACAAGGGTTTTGCATGTATATCAAATAAGCCAGACAGGTGTAAACCAATCGTACCATGTTTAAAGGAGAGAGCACATGCACTTTAGATCTGATTAGCAGTGGTAAAGTGCCCAGAGTCTCAAAGCCAACAAAAAAAGGTAAAACAAATTGGAGGAAAACGGCAAAAGGTTTTGAGATAACCCTTCAATAAGGGCCAGGTCCAACATGGGGCTATCCACCACTTAACTGAGGCCGAAACAGGTCATGATTTCCATTAGAGCCTCAGTATCTTTATACAATGGGGCCTCCACATAAAAATGTAAGTCCCCAAGGATGATGTACTCTGAGGAGTATAGGCATGGAGGAAAAGCTCTCAGCAGTGTCTCAAAACTGCTAAGTTTCATATTGTTGGCCAATTGCTTACTGTACATAATTAAGGCCCCCTGTTTTCCACTTTTATTGATTTTTCAGATAAATACAAATGGAAAAGCATCTATTTTCCTGTCTCTATTTATTTTCAAATATGGAAAATTATGGAAAATAGGTTTTCTTTTGGACGATTTTCACTACTGTCAATCATGAGTGCTAGGTCAATAGCTGTGCAGACTGACATGAAGTTAAAAAAAGAAAAAAAGAGTTTCCGATAATTCGTTGAATAACTACAGCAGTGCAGCTGTTTAAGCTGTTCCACAATTTCAATGCTTTCAGATGACTGTATTGAATTGTAAGTGGCTAAAACCCACAGGACATTCAGACGTAAGTAAACATATGTTTTTAAATAAATGTGTAATTATACCCATTGCACCTTCATGTTTTACACTAAACACAAAATCAACATTGATAACTGCAGATGGGCCTGATTATGATCTTGGCGGATGGGATACTCCGTCACAAACGTGACGGATATCCTGTCTGCCGTATTACACGTACCATAGGATATAATGGAATTGTAATTTGGCAGACGGGATATCTGTCACGTTTGTGTGGACTATTTCATCTGCCATGATCGGGCCCAAAATCAGCAAAAACACAAATATGGGTAATTACAGAAGAAATGTTAAAAAAAATACATACCATGAAACCGGGATAACAGAATACTCTTCTAAATCTTAACACTGCTTTTTTATGCGCTAGTCAGAACTCACTGACAGTTCATTCGAGAAGCAAAGTCAAATAACTACATGCATCTATAATACATTCCAAATATACCTGGTATGAGTAAAAACAACAGGGTACAATTCTTTTTTTTTAATTTGTAGAGGTAGACAATACAATGAGACTAATGAAATGGTATGTACTGACTGTGTCTTTCTTTAGGGTGCAGAGTTTCTGAAGACGATCTCTTTCACTAATGGTCCTCACATCCTGAAGAAATTGCTAAAATTATACGGGCATTGAAATATGACATCTCTACAATTAAAGTATGCAGTTCCTAATATTAACAGCAGGTGGTTGTAATCAATCAAGGGCTCCACACGATGGTGTAGAGCGAAACTTAGGAGGAGAGTCTCCTCCTGTTGGAAAAAGACCCTCACACACCCAGCCAGCTAGGTGTCTTGCTTCATCATCGGGTCTGCTCCTTATCGGGTTGGCGCTGCAATACCCGATCGGCGCCCGAGATGGGGCCTTCTTGGCGGAGATCTTTATTCCTTATGCCGATCGGGTATTGCAGCGCCAACCCGATAAGGAGCAGACCCGATGATGAAGCAAGACACCTAGCTGGCTGGGTGTGTGAGGGTCTTTTTCCAACAGGAGGAGACTCTCCTCCTAAGTTTCGCTCTACACCATCGTGTGGAGCCCTTGATTGATTACAACCACCTGCTGTTAATATTAGGAACTGCATACTTTAATTGTAGAGATATCATTTTGGGCATGTATGCTGGACCTAAGTAAATAACTGCCCTTGTTTCCCTCTCTTTGGTTGAACTGATTGCACGGGCCTTTTGCCCGCGGGAATATAATTAGTAGGTTACCAGGAAGTTACGATTGGTTCTCCTGGCCCAAATTTTAAGATGGAGGGTTTCTACTCTCCATCTTCACTTTGATTATCCCCACTAGGACCTCCGACAAGTAGAATGGAGGACTATCAGGGATTGAGCTTTGGTGATGAAGCTGCAGCTGAGATTTTGAGAGCACCGTCACTTTTGGGGCCGGATGGCAACACTGCCTCCGGCAGCCAGTCAGAAGATTGGACTTCGTTAACTAACATGAAACATGAATGGCTGAAGGTGACTCTGCATGGAGCGATGATGACAGAGTACCTTAGGGCTAATATAGCCCCAAACGGCTTGATTGTTAATAATTTCCCACGTTTGTTTCTGGAGGATCCTGTCTTTAAGAAAGAATGGTCCCTAGTAGCATGGAAGTGCACTAGGGACTGGCTGATCCTTATAATCAACACGGCTAAGAGAATTGCAGACACCCTACTGATAAGAATACAAACAGCAGAGGGTACGATTAAGGTCATTGTCCAAACAGCTGCATATAAGAGCAAGCTAGCAGAGATCAATGCAGAGATTGCAGAGAATAGGGAATACTTAATGAAACAGAAGATTTCAAAACTCCAGAAAGATATTCAGAAATTCTCTGTTGAGAAGATCTATCCCTATCTCAAGGCAGACTATACTGCAACAGCTACTAGTTACTCTTCTGATGAAGGTTCCAGCTCATCACGTAGGGGTTCTTCATCTAACAGTGATTCCAGCACTGGGAGCTGGAATAACAGGAAAACAAGAGTTTTCCAACAGCCTATGTATCCTCCTTTCCACATACCACCGTATCAGGGACCTCCATACTGGCAATATCCAATGTACCAACAAGGCCCTCCGCCTTTTTTCCAACATGGGGCTCAGCCACCTTTTTTAGACAGAGGCTGGGGCAGAGGAAGAGGGCGCAGAAGAGGTCCAAAAAGAGTACAATGGCAGGATTTGCCAGAACAGTCAATACGAGCAGTAGAGACCAGGAGTCAGACAAGGGGAGGAGACATTGATTATTAATCTCTCACCCAGAGCCCTTTCACCGATTGAGGTCAAGGTTCTCCAAAAGGTCTGGGGTATGTTCCCACACCTCGAAATGATAAATTTCGTGACATTTGTGAAATACAAGGTTTTTCCGTAAAATCCGCCTACAAGCCTTTTTTCAAGACCAACCGCCACAACCAACGGGCGATTCTGGTTTGCACAGACCATCTACTTTTACACCTAATAGCAGCATGGTTCCCAACGAGGTGTTAACATTTGAGCAAGCAGTGTTAAAAGATCTGAACAGAACATCTACCCCTGCTCCGTATCAGAACTTGTCTTCCAATGAAATCACTGCCATCTTAGACCTGGCGAATGATGTGAACATCATAATCAAACAGGCTGATAAAGGTGGGGCTACGGTGATCATGTCCACACTGGACTATGACAATGAATGTCGCAGACAACTAAGCGATAGGGTATACTACACACCTATTAGGGAAGACCCCACACCTAGGCTGAGTAGAATTATATCCTCTATGGTCTTTTCTGCTGAAACAGAGGGTTGGATTACCAAGAAGGAAGCAGAATTCCTAATAACGAAGGACCCCAAGACCCCTTATTTTTACTGCCTACCCAAGATCCACAAGGGGATCACCCCTGTTCCTGGACGCCCCATCGTGTCAGGGATCGGGTCCATCCTGGAACCCCTCTCCAAGTTCGTGGATCATTTCATGCAACCACTGGTAAGAGCTACCCCCTCTTTCATCAGGGACACCACAGACGTCTTACGTCTAATCGAGGGACCAACATCCAGAAGAAGTAGATCTCTTGGTCACCCTGGATGTTGTGGCCCTTTATACTAATATTCCTCAAAGGGCAACCCTTGATGTTATTGAAGATGCTCTTAGCCACAGTGAGTGGGACTCACCAACCCCAGTGGCCTTCGTACTGGATTGTGCCACTTTAGCACTTACAGAAAATTTCTTTGAATATGATACCCAGCTTTACCATCAGACGCAGGGCACTTCAATGGGCAGCACATTCGCGCCTAGTCTAGCATGTATGTACATGGCAGCATTTGAGGAGAGGGAGATCCACAATCCCAGAAATCCGTATGTCACCAATGTGTTATTGTGGAAGCGATTCATTGATGATATCCTGATCCTATGGAAGGGAGAACGCACCAAATGCGACGAATTCTGTATTTGGATCAACACATTGAACCCCCCTTTTTGAAATTCACTAACATCATTTCAGAAACAGAGATCCCATTTCTTGACCTGTTGATTAAATTAGAGGGTGACAAGATTTCTACCACTCTTTACCGCAAACCAACCGACAGGAATAGTCTCCTACGTTTTAGTAGTCATCATCCAAGGGCTCTGCGACAGAACTTACCCTTTGGGCAATTCCTTCGTATCAGACGGAATTGCAGTACACTTACTGACTACAAGAATGAGTCTAACACGCTGAAGACAGACCTACTTCAAAGAGAATACCCTAAACAGGTTATTGATCTCGCGTACAAAAGGGCACAGCATAATAACCGTGAGAGCCTATTGGAGGTCAGAACTAGAGAACCTGATAGGGTCATGACCTGTGTAACGACATATACCCCTGACTCGAACCGGGTTAGAAATATCATTTGTAAACATTGGAACATCCTTAACACAGGAACTCTCAAGCTTCCTAAACCCAGGTTCGCGTTTAAGTGAACTAATAACCTCAAGGACATGTTGATACACACTAGACCTAAGAAACAACAGGGCAATACACAAAGGACACTATGGGACTTGCCCCCTGTTAGGGGTCATTAACCTTGCGGGTCATGCTCAGTGTGCCCACAAACTAAGGTTACTAAAGAACTGAGGTTCCCTAACGGAGCTAGTTGGAGAATGGCCGCACACACTAATTGTAACACTTCTAACTGTATCTATATACTGGACTGCCCGTGTGGTCTCCTTTACATAGGGATGACCTCGAGACCAGTCAAAGTCCGGATAATGGAACATAGAAGCAATTTCAGATGCCAGAAAACAAATACCAAAATGACCTAAGTTTCGCTCTACACCATCGTGTGGAGCCCTTGATTGATTACAACCACCTGCTGTTAATATTAGGAACTGCATACTTTAATTGTAGAGATATCATTTTGGGCATGTATGCTGGACCTAAGTAAATAACTGCCCTTGTTTCCCTCTCTTTGGTTGAATTGAAATATGACACCCTCCACCTGATTCCGGTCTTTACATGTCATATATTTTGAACATGTGCTGGGAGGCTGAGCAGATTTCAGTCAAGGTTCCCTAGACAAGTTAATAACCACAACAACATTTTGATCACCAGAAAAATGAGGACCACTTCTGTTAGTTAGACAGTCTACCTACAGGACAGCATCTAAGTGCCTGGATTAGTGGTTGTCCTAAAGGCCCTACTCCTAATTTTCGCAAAAGCAGGCATTGTGTTGCTACAACTACAGATTTACACTAACTCAGAACAGGGCACTCCCCAATTTTCAGAAGAATGAGTATCAGTGATAAGAAACCCGGGGCACAGTAGCTGATCTTTTTCTGGACCAACGGAGTCCTTCTGTTGCTAGGTGTTAGAAATGGGATTTATGGTTGGCTAGGGCATGTGCCTAAGCCAGGCAGAAACCACCACTCTAGTCGGGGCAAGGGAGTTACATGCTGAAGATAAACCCTGCACACCCCCTTGGTAGCTTGGCACGAGCAGTCAGGCTTATCCCAGAGGCAATGTGTAAAGCGTTTGCGCAACACACACACACAGCAGCGACACACTAGGCACACCACAAAAGAAACTCCACACAAGGTTATGAAAAAATAGCCTTTGTATTATCCATAAACACATCAGAATGTAATCACATATGTACACTGTGCCACCTGGCACTAGATATAACTTTACAGGGGACTTATATACAGGACAGGGCCAATCGGGCCACTGTCAGAACCATAAGAACAGGTAAGTAATGAAACAACCAGTGACTACTGGTAAAATACTGTACTTAGCGGAAACATATTATGCATAAACACATTAGGCATAAATCACAGTTAGAAGTGTACCGTAGTAACACTCCCTAGGTGCACACATCACCTCAGGCATAGACCACATTATGCATCACATTAGGGCCCTGCGCACTACCAGCACCTCAGGTGCTCACAGGCCAACTGGCCTTGCTCGGGGGCCCATCTGGGACTTCCCTGCAATGCCCTATGTCCAAATAGTCAGGGCTCTAAGCTGCCACTGCAGCAGGGTACAGGCCCAACAGGCCGGTACCAAGAATAGGGGTGTGAGGGTGTAACCCACCCTGGTCTCTCTTGAGACCCAAAATGCCCCCAATGTTGCAGCTGCCTGCAATCTGGTGGCGCAACTGTGCACATAGATAAGCATCAACTGGGTGCTGTGTCAGCCCCACTCGCTGCGAGGCCTCCAAACTGGCCCCTTTGCTGCAAATGCAGCAGAAATCAATGTGCGCCAAGCAAAGAGAGTGGGGAGTGCAGCTCAGACTGGTCTCCTTCACTGGAGAATGCCCCCGATGCTGCGCTAAGCATGCAGCTGCCTGCGATTGTGCGGCGCAGCTGCGACCAGGCTGGAAATGTGGGGCACTCCTGCTCCGGGGCCTCCATTGAGGCTATACCCCGAGCTCCTCTGCACCAATATCCAGATCTAGGGGTCCCTCCTCCCCGGGACCTCTCACTTGCCTGTGGCGCCTAGGTCCCATTCTGGCGAGTAGACCCTTCTTCCGGCTACTGGTCCGGCCCCCAGGCAGACTCCGGCAGCACGCGGGGCTCTCCTCGTCGACACGGGAGCCCTGCCTACAGTCAGGCTCCTTCCGCCTGACTTCCGGCCTCGGCAATCACGGAGCGAAGTCTCCGGTGAGTCCGCAGCCTTCTCTGGTCTCCTCCAGACACGGCAACGCAGAGTAGGCTCCCGCGGGAATGTAGGCTCTGCGGCGTCTCTCCTCGTTGCGAGAGCCACGCCCTGCATCAGGCTCAAAGCGATACAAAAGGGGATGATGGACGGAACGTTTGAGCCAATCAAACACTCACCCCCAGTCAACTGATCTGGGTTTAATCCATCATCATTCTTTAGCTCACTCCACCACCCCAGTTCAGACATGGCCATATGCAAATCAGTCTGACCCTGTGCCTCATGGGAACAGTCCAGCCCGAACTGCCAAGCCATGTCTTCCCTGGACCGGAAACAAGCATCCTAGGACAGGTTTCTGGCATTTCAGCCGTCATCAGCCAGGCTTGCTTGAATCCAGTGGCAAAGTGAGCAAGGGACCCACGTCTGGGCATACCCCCGCCAACTTAGGGCGACCAAAGCGATACAAAGGGGATGATGGACGGAACGTTTGAGCCAATCAAACACTCACCCCCAGTCAACTGATCTGGGTTTAATCCATCATCATTCTTTAGCTCACTCCACCACCCCAGTTCAGACATGGCCATATGCAAATCAGTCTGACCCTGTGCCTCATGGGAACAGTCCAGCCCGAACTGCCAAGCCATGTCTTCCCTGGACCGGAAACAAGCATCCTAGGACAGGTTTCTGGCATTTCAGCCGTCATCAGCCAGGCTTGCTTGAATCCAGTGGCAAAGTGAGCAAGGGACCCACGTCTGGGCATACCCCCGCCAACTTAGGGCGACCAAAGCGATACAAAAGGGGATGATGGACGGAATGTTTGAGCCAATCAAACACTCACCCCCAGTCAACTGATCTGGGTTTAATCCATCATCATTCTTTAGCTCACTCCACCACCCCAGTTCAGACATGGCCATATGCAAATCAGTCTGACCCTGTGCCTCATGGGAACAGTCCAGCCCGAACTGCCAAGCCATGTCTTCCCTGGACCGGAAACAAGCATCCTAGGACCGGTTTCTGGCATTTCAGCCGTCATCAGCCAGGCTTGCTTGAATCCAGTGGCAAAGTGAGCAAGGGACCCACGTCTGGGCATACCCCCGCCAACTTAGGGCGACCAAAGCGATACAAAAGGGGATGATGGACGGAACGTTTGAGCCAATCAAACACTCACCCCCAGTCAACTGATCTGGGTTTAATCCATCATCATTCTTTAGCTCACTCCACCACCCCAGTTCAGACATGGCCATATGCAAATCAGTCTGACCCTGTGCCTCATGGGAACAGTCCAGCCCGAACTGCCAAGCCATGTCTTCCCTGGACCGGAAACAAGCATCCTAGGACCGGTTTCTGGCATTTCTTTCGCTGCATCAGGCTCAGGCTCAGCCTTCACCTGGTTTCCGCTCTGTTTCCTCCAGTCGGCCCCACCCATGACCAGGCAAGTCACCTGACTTCCTGTTGGTGGTCTCTCCTTCTTGCAGGGCACAGCGCTCAAGAGCACGAAGGAAAGAAAAAGGAACGAGTGGCTCCCCACGCTCCGGGTCTCTCACGGCGAGACAAAACCAGGGGCAGACAGTGCTCCTCTCCTGTAATTCGGCAAAGGCCAGGCTGGGCAATAAAATTGAAGGTGCTTCACCCGTAGGTCCCAGCACTGGCGAGGGAGCACCCTTGAGCGCTCCAGACACTTCCCTCAAAAATAGCAGGAAGGATAACAGTCCAGTCTTTCCTGGGCTCCAGACAGGAGCAGCACTTCAGGTACAGCTGGGCTCAGGCAGGCCAGCTCACAGGGCCCTCCAGCAGAGGGGCAGTTCCTCGTGGCAGTTCTTCCTGGCACCCAGCAGTCCAAGTAAGCACCCAAAAAGCACCCAGACATGGGGTCACAGCCCCAATATTTATACCATGCTTGTCTTTGTTCTGCCCTGGCACAGGGCTTGGGGAACCAGTCCCAACTGGTTCTGGGGGGGTACTGAAGCACTTTCTATACAGTGCTCACACCCTCCTTTGTCAGGTTGGGCTCTAGCCCCAGACACACCAAGTGGAGAGGTGTGGTGCAGCGGCCAGGGCAGCTGACTTCGGAGCACAGGGCTCACGGTTCGATCCCCGGCTCACTTAATTTCCATGACGGCCCCCAGCGCCTTGAGACCCGTAAGGGTGAGTAGTTCGCGCTTTACAAATATGGATTTATTTATTTATTTATTATAGGGTGCGGAGCCAGCATTGAACAAGGCAGGCACAGACCTCTTCAGGGTCAGGGGCTACTCCTCCCACTACTCCAAATGCAGGTCTGCCTATTCAGCCTAGCGCTGACTCACCCAGCCCCTCTGGAGCCACGGCACCTCCCCAGTCCCTGTCACTCCAGAGCCAGACATGCAGTACACATCAGGCAGGCACAAAGACACATAGCACAAGGAAATGCCAACTTCTAAAAGTGGCATTTCTAAAATAGTGATAATAAATCTGTGAACACCATTACGCAGCATTTATTATTACTATTCCAAACGTACCAAACTTGACCACGCTGCTCCTCTCATATCAGGAATTACCACTGAACAACTTATCAGGGAATCCCCAATGCATTCCTATGAGAGGGCAGCCTCACAGCAGTGAGAAACCAAAATGGCTGTTTGTCACTACCAGGACATGTCACCCATTTAAGGCACATGTCCTACCTTTTACCTACAATGCACCCTGCCCATAGGGCTAGCTAGGGCCTACCTTAGGGGTGACTGACATGCAGTAAAAAGGGAGTCACAGATGTGGCACCCACTTTATGTGCCACGTCACAGCGGCAGTAAACTGCGTGCACAGGCCCTGCAATGGCAGAGGCCTGAGACAGGTTTGAAAGGCTACTTTGGAGGGTGGCGCAAGCAGCACTGCAAGCCAGTAGCATTTAATTTACTGGCCCTGGGTATCTGAGATACCACTTTATAAGGGACTGACAGGTAAATTAAATACGCCAAACAGGTGTAGATCAATCTTACCATGTTTACCACAGAGAGCACATGCACTTTACACTGGACAGCAGTGATAAAGTGCCCAGAGTCCTAAACCACCAACACCAGGTCAGAAAAAAGACTAGGAGGAAGGCAAAAAGTTCAGGGATGACCCTGCAAAAAGGGCCAAGTCCAACACTAGGTAACTGACTTCACGATACCCCTTGGCACCAAAATAGATAGATTCTTGCACACTGGTGCAGCACCTGGGTATAGCTTCTAGATAGCGAACAGGCACACATAGGTAGAGAATTTTCCCTCACCTTATGGTATCGAATGTTCACCACTGCATCAGCAGAACGTGACTAGAGGTTGGGGAGTTTCATACATGCATTATTCGTTGGGAAGAGGGTGCCCCAGTTGTGATCCCACCAACTCCATTTTGATATGAAAGCAAGGAGATTTTGCCCGCCACCTCATCTATGCATTCACTTTTTGTCATTGGGACATTTACTCCCGACATTTTGAGGATAAAGTGTAGATTTCTATAAAAAAGTATATCACTTCCAAGCGTGTATGCATGTAATGTTATCACCTCCCATCCTAAAAAGTTAAATGAAGCACAGAACAGAATTTTGGAATGGCACAGGGAAGGAGTATTGAAAAGGTAAAAATCAAAGCGAAAGAAGGATGTCCTCATACACACACACTAGTGCCACCCAGACCTCCTTGCATTCACCTTACAGTGTCAACTTCCAGCACAGATGAAGAAAGAGCAGCACCAAGGTTTCTATGCGTGAGTTATTTATTTAAGGTCATGTACACTGAAGTATTCAAGGCACACTTTCATGTAAAAAAGTATTCCAAAAAATGACTTCCACCGACGACGATGGAATGAGGTCACATGTGGACGTGGGTGAATGTTATATCCGTCATTGCAAACTTTTCCAAGGTTGAGCACTTTTACTATAAATGGAAACATGTTCCCTTATCGCTTTCTGCGCCATTCCTCCCGTGGTCACTGTGCTCTTGATTGAGTTCCGAGCAGCCTCGACGTTCCATAATGGCCTCCATTGCAAGTTACAAGCTGTGGAGCTTGCAAGCTCCCAGGCACTCGCAAATCATCCTTTACTGTGACACTTTCCATAAAATGAATAACAGTGGAAGGCACCTACAGATTCCAGAGGCGCATGATTGAATTCCGACTCTTTCATCCATCATCTATCGCAAGTGCTACCTATCCTGGATGCAGGGCCTGCTCCTCCAATCGGAAGCGAGGCACTACGTCCCGAGATAATTATTTCAATGGGGCAGCGCGTGCCACAAAGGTGGCAGCTTAGATGGGCTTCCCTTCTGCACTATAGTATTCACGTGCTAAGAGCTGGGATCTCTCTGATCATAACTGACATGACAAGCGATTTCTGTCCACGCGACCGTCCAAAGTTTGCTGTCTTGTTAAATGAGTCCATTCGATTCCACTGAACGGCCAAGTGGGCGGGAAACCAACCTTGCAAATATTTTGAAGGCCTCACGACACAGAAGGGCATTGTTGCCAAGGTGAGGGAGTGCGCGCTTCACATGAGCTGTCCTTTCTGTACTTACCTAGCGTAGTGCCCACCATAGGCACTTTTGGAACATGGGCTATTATGGGTTCATGTATTGATAATCTACCAAAAAACATCAAAGTATGGTGCGCACTGTAGCATGGGTTTTAAGAAACCTTTAAGGGATAAAGGCATAAAGTCGCAATATTGATGTATACTATGTCGTTCAAAAGTCAGAATTGATATGAATAATTTATATTAATGTATATGAAGAAAACTGAAAAATATATTTGAATAATATTACTTAAACTACTGTGCTGCAGTTGTGTAACATTGTTTCCATAGCTCATTATTAGGGTTTTGAACTGCTCCGTACATTCTTTGCCAGCACATCACAGTTTTCAGTACTTGCGAATGGACTTATTTTGCACATAGTATGCACAAGAAACAGTTGGAGCGGTTGGTTATTTTCTTATTATTATATCAGACATAAGTATTAAGCCACAGCCTGATCAGCCTGATCAGCCTACATATTTTTCTATTGTTATCAAAAGTACATTGTTCCTCTCTTGCTCTGTCTGCAGCCCGCAACATCCTCCTCTTATCATATTGTACACCAGTGCTTAAGTTGTAAAAAAAAAAAATGTGTCAGTGCCTGTGTCAGGAGTCCACTGCACCTTACACCACCCATTGCCCATGTCAGCGCTGGCAATGACAGTACCAATACAACTACAAACCATCACATTCCTACTAGTGAGAGAACCATTCCTTGCCCCAAAAGCTATGAGAATGGCTTAGGTGGCAGGTATCGGTCATTTTTAATGTATATGGAAGTAATAAACAACACCATGTAGCAGACTGTTCTAATTGCCTGTGTTGCCAATTAAGGGGCATATCAACAACGAGGCGATAAACAATTATCGCCGCTTTTGCGTCCGTTTTCAGACGAAAAGCGGTGATAATTTTATCGCCTAATCAGCAAGGTCACGCTATCGCGTGAATCCTTGCATTAACGCCCTTTCCCCCAACGCCCATCTCTGCATCTCTAATGAGATGCAAAGTGGGCGTTCCGTGCTAAGATAACTGGAGAAATGTCGCTAACCGACATTTCTCCAATTATCAAGCTGCACGCTAACAAGCAGAGCGACAAGCAAAGTAGCGATAACCTCTGTTATCGCTACTTTCCTTACGCCTGCTTCTAGACTGACTTAGCCATGATATCCTATGTAAGGTGGATATCATGGCTAAGTATGTCTTGCCCTATCAGCAAGCTATCGCCAAACCTTGTGCGATTATCACTGTATTTCCAGCGATATTCGCACAAGTGGCAGCTAGCGCTCTGAATCTTATCGCTTTGGAGATAAGCGTTGCTGATAGTACGCTATCTCCACGATAAGATTCGGAGTTGGCCGGAGATAATTATCCTCGCGCTAAGAGCGCTGAGTGATAATTATCGCATGGCCTTGTTGATATGCCCCTTTGTGCCGTTGTGGAGCATCGGAAACCAGCAGCTCCAAACAAGCGCTGCTTTTGGTCAAGGTCAACCTACTTCACTATTTGCTTCCTCGCAGTGTTCCCCTCCATTTCCTCTTAGTTACCACCTCGTACATTACATGTACGTCTGTACAAATGTACTTCAGACTACTGCAGGTCAACAATCACCCCATTCAGGGAAATAAAAAGATCAAAAGTCGAGCATATTTTTATGATTCGTATTAACCATGTATAAGGATCTAAACATATTTATTCAGTATGGTGGCATTTCGTCTGTCTTGGATTGTAATGCTACTAAGATGGTGTCCCATTCAGTGATTGTCCCTCCTGTTCTTGTTTGGCTTTTCACATGTGTCATAACATTAATTTCTGTGCTTGTCCACTTTATTAATTACTGGAGCCACAGCGAAACAGGAAGGTCTATGTATGTGTGGGAACAAAATGGCACCCCAAAATTAAAAAAATTAAAAATTTACTTCATTCAGTCCTCCTCCCATAGCATACTGGATTGAAGACAGTGTTAAACCTCAGTTTCATGAGGCAATATTTCCTCACGCTAAGGCACCCCCTAAAGCATCAAATCAGCAGAAAAGAACAATTTAATAAGCAATAGGGTCCACCCAATAACTGAGTTCTAAGTCAATAGAAAGTTAAAGGGTTTTACTACAAAAATTTACATTAAGCGATGCAAAGTAAATGCATTTACTGCACATGCATTGTGGTGTGAGCAAATGTCAAAACGTTAACAGTTACAACAAATAATTTTAGAGATTTATCTGATGGTTGATGCCTTTTGGCTACTTCGTCTATTCTTTAGCATTATACTCTCTGCCCAACACCAGCTAACTTTCTCATAGCCAAACCACTGGAACAGCTCACTTCAGTTATAATTTTTTCCAGAGTCATGTTTAATCTCTAAATCCAACATCATAGAATGCAACTGGTCATTTTTTATCACTGTGACAATAAGCAATTGATAAGTTTTCAGAGTGACACTAGGGTTTATGTCACCAGGAAGTCTGTGGTCCTTTTTCCTATTGTAACATTGTAGTTACCAGTTGTTATGTATTTATAGTTTCATTTAGCGAGTTATTTAGAACTGTACTAGCATTGAACTTTCAACATTGATATTTCTATATTAAAATTAGCGTCATAATTGACGATTTACCTTATGTCAAAGATATGCACAGGCTTTAGGCCGAACTGGAGTCCCCTGAAGGGTGGTCTCCCCCATCCCACCCTCGCATCGCAGGGGTTGCAAAAGCCTGCGCCAATGCCCTGGCCACAGAAACTGCTATGACCATCTATTGAGAAGAAGCTGCCTTGGTGGTAATCAAGTGCTACAAATAAAAAGCAATCTGACAACATAGCATCAGAGAGCTGTCGCACAAGATGGCTGCACTCCTCTTAGGGTTGGCAGTCGGGGGAACCATCCAGTAAAATTTGTGTGCATGTGCCACTACCATGCTGGATTACGATTCTACACCGCATAGAATGTCTGTGTGATAACAAATCACTAGACATTGTTGGACTAAGCATATTCATTTGACTAAAAATGATTTGCGGTGAGTGAGGTGATGGCGCAGTGAAGACCAACCCATGGGCCAATCAACCTGAGTGTCAGAGCCATAAAGACTAGTTTGGCTTCTCCTGGAGGATGGTGAGCTCTGTCAGCAGGGTCTGGGGACCGCACCTTGCATGAAGACACTGCCTTGGTGTTTGCGTGGGCCCTTTCAATAAACCAATGGATGATTGCATGGTGGCCCAGAGTTGTGGATGCTGCGTGCAGGCTGCAGAGATTGGTGCAGGCCTGATGCTGGGCAGGAGTGCCCGGAGGAGTGGTGGCATCACTGCGCCCTCTTTCCTGGTGGTGAACCTAATATGCCAGCTCTCCATATGTGGTTTGGCTGAGTAGTGCTGGCCAACCTTCATCCCCTGATCCCGGATTTAGGTTACAAGCAGGACTCAAGTCTGCTCATTCCCCACCCCGGGCTTACTTGCAACTACCCAGGGGGAAGGAGGAACACACTCTGAACATTGAGGAGGCCATGAGATTTGTCTGCAGGCTATATGGACTGTACATCTCTGAGAAGAGTCTCCTTACCTCTCCAATTCATTTAGTGCTGCGAATGTTTTCAGTGTTTTCAATGCATACAACTTCATAGTGGGTTTGAGGGTAAAGGATGAATGAGGCCTGGATATATGAAATTGCCCCAGATCCTCCCCCGCATAGCTAAGGGGGGCTGCTACTTCCAGGGATCAGCACAGTCATTATTGATCCAGCTTCGACAGAGTGGCACTATGGATCTGCATACTCTACATTGCTATATTCCTCATAAGCCAAATTATTCAGACGATAGCCAACCTAAACAGCCGTTTGAGCCCAGATGCGGATCACAAATAGCGGCCCCAGACAATAAGATGATGGAGGCCCTCAACTTCGCCCAAGATTCAGGGGACAGTGATGACAACTTGAAGTCATTATTGAGGGCGATGCAGGAGAGTTTAGTCTCCATAGACAATAAAATGTACACACTCACTGCTCGGATGGACTCCATTACCTGGAAGCTTGAAAAATGCAACAGACTGGTCTCATCGGTGGAAGATAGCCTCACAATGAAAGGAGAAACCATCTTCAACATGGAGAAGGCACTGCACATCATAGCTGGTAAAAACAAAGACCTAGAAGCCAGGTCTTGGCGAAACAACGTTCAGATCCTTGGCATCCCTGAGGTCACCAACACAGGAAGGATGAAAGAGTATGTTGAACGATAACTTCTGGCACTCTTTTGCATGGACACCTACTCGCACCTAGTGGTGCTGGAAAATGCCCACAGATCTCTTGCAGTGCACCTTACTGAAGTTTTGAAATAGGGACACAGCTTTGAGGCACTCCAGGGAAAAACAAAAGTTAGCGTATGATGGCTATGATATCTTGCTGTACCCGGATTTCACTTTGCCATGCAAGAGGCCAGATGGAAATGTGTACCTGTTAAACAGCAACTTTATAAAGTCAACATGCAATATACCATGCTTTACCCAGCCTGTGTGAAGGACACGCATGATGGGAAACAACATGTCTCCCAGACACTACAGCAGGCTGCTGAATTTCTAAAAAAAAAGGACCCAGAAGACCTAGCAGGACAGTAGTAGCTGAGAATGTGAAGATTTGTTGATGCAACAAATAGACTTCAACTGAAAATCTTGGCCTGCCACCCACTTCCTGATTCTAAATACTTATAGGCCACATTGTATGCTCCATTATAAGTGATCTATTATCTTTCGCCCTGTGCTATATAATCTATGGCAGGACATTACTTAACTATGCAACTGCTTTTAATCCCATTCCATGCCTGCTTGGTACTGGTGTTTCAAAATGACGCTCCTGGCACACTTGTCTTATGTTTGAGGGGAAAACTATTGGCTCTTCTGATAGTGCCAAGGGTCACACCCACAAATTTGTAGCTAATTGTTTACTGTTACTTGCCCTGTTGGTAAGAAATTATTTTTATGTGTCTCAGGGAAATGAATATAAGACATATCCTGATGAGATTGAGCCATCAGTTTGGGAGGGTCAGGGGTTGAGAATTAGTTGGGAAATACTCATTATCACCATGTGATACAATGCTCACTAGGCCTGGCACATAATATGTCTTGACACAGCCAGCTATACGATCATACTTTGCACACAACCACTTGGAGTTTGATCCATCACTTTATTTATGCATGATAAGGAAATAGCAAGAACGGTGTCCTGTCTGACTTGGAACTTTAGAGGACTGGTTAACCCCCGCCCCCCCCCAAAAAGCATTAGGTATTGTCCTTCAAAGACATACATCATGCAGACGTGGCTGTACTCCAGAAAATACACTTCAACTCTCACACAGAATCTCCTTTCATTAAACGATGGGACTCCTATTACCTTGTAACTTCCTTCTCGTCATCATATACCTATGATGTAGCCATATTGATTAAAAGAGACACACCCCTCACAGTAACAGGCTCCTGCACAGATGACCGGGGCCAATACGCAATGCTGGGAGCAGGTTGGGAAAGGCGCCAATCGCAATACTCAACAGTTATAGTCCTAATGTAGATGACCCTGCATTTTATTATATGGTTTGGGAACAACTACTCTCCACAGAGTGATATGAGGTGGGGAATTTAACGGCAAACTGCAGTATCAGTTGGATAGATCCAAGGCTATTGCCAGGGGAAATATAGAGGCTGCCCTAGTCATTCATGATATACTGCACAACTATAAGTTATTAGATATCTGGAGGCATCATCTCACACTGATAAAAGAAGGCGTGTTCTACTCAGCAGTTCATATCACAGTGTCAATGCTAGATTACTGACTGGTAACACACAATGTGGGTTGTAGGCATTGGATGTATGCCATGTAGCCTGCACCCACTCTGACCACTCTCCTGTAGTTCTGAGACTGTAGGTTCCAGGGATGTCAGCGATTGGGGAAAAATGGTGTTTAAATGCTGAGACATTCTAGGACAGAGTTTTCTATGAAGAGATGCGGACAGATATTATAGACTATTTTCTGATTAATTTGGGATCGGTGGACAACATGGGCATGGAAGGGGAGGCCTTTAAGGTGACATTGAGGAGTAAATGTACTGCTAAACAAATTTGAGTCTTGAAATCTTTGCTTGCACACTTGACATGTCCGGAAAATTAGCTAAAGGCACTGGAGTAGACTCTGGACCCTGCGTAGGGTGAAAGGGTGCAGGCGTAAGTTAAAGACAAGCTTATTGTATTTTCCAAGGTAGCTGAGCGAGTGTAGGTTCCAGGAAAACTATGCCCAGGCTTGTACACTTGGAGAGGAAGAGTGTCCTGGGAGATTATTGGCAACTATGATTATATGGTCTTGGTTGGCCAATGACATTGCACACATAGAGCATGGAGAGAGAACATGTCACAAGAACATCCCTCAGATCCTGCAGGTTTTTAGTACACACTTCCAAAGTTTATACACTTCAGAGGGAATCCACTCCGTAGCACAGGTAGCAAACTATCTAGACAAACCAGCTGTCAATCAATCAATCAATCATGTCACTTATAAAGCGCACTACATACCCGCGAGGGTCTCAAGGCGCTGGGGGAAGAGGGGGGTGGTGCTGCTACTGATCGAAGAGCCAGGTCTTGAGGAGTCTTCTGAAGGCCAGTAGGTCTTGGGTCTGTCGGAGGTTGGTGGGGAGGGTGTTCCAGGTCTTGGCGGCGAGGTGGGAGAAGGATCTGCCGCCGGCGGTCGTTTTCCGGATGCGGGGGACTGTGGCGAGGGCGAGGCTGGTCGAGCGGAGCTGGCGGGTGGGGGTGTAGAAGCTGAGTCGTCTGTTGAGGTAGGCTGGTCCGGAGTTGTGGAGTGCTTTGTGTGCGTGGGTGAGGAGCTTGAAGGTTATCCTCTTGTTGACAGGGAGCCAGTGCAGGTCTCTCAGGTGGGGTGTGATGTGGCTGCGTCGGGGGATGTTGAGGATAAGACGTGCAGAGGCGTTCTGGATGCGTTGCAGCCGTCTCAGGAGCTTAGCCGTCGTTCCTGCGTAGAGGGCGTTTCCGTAGTCCAGCCTGCTGGTGACGAGGGCCTGGGTGACTGTTTTTCTTGTTTCGGTGGGGATCCACTTGAAGATCCTGCGGAGCATTCGGAGGATGTTGAAGCAGGATGAGGAAACGGCGTTGACCTGCTTAGTCATGGAGAGGGTGGGGTCGAGGATGACCCCTAGGTTGCGTACGTGGTCGGTGGGTGGCGGGGCTGTTCCCAGTGATGTTGGCCACCAGGAGTCGTCCCAGGCTGAAGGGTTGGAACCAAGGATGAGGACCTCCGTCTTGTCCGAGTTCAAGACGAGCTGTAGGCTGGATTAATGATGATCAAGGCCAGTTCTTGGAGCATCCATTTACTCTTTCTGAACTAAAAGAGGTGATTAGCAGGCTCTTCACATGCAACAACCTAATTTCAGATGGGCTACCTGCTGAGATTTATGAACGCTACATCAAGATACTACCCCCCTCCATCTACTACCACTATTTGAGGGTGCTCGTGAATTGTGTTCACTTCCCCCTACTATGTGTGAAGCAATACTCATCACACTGCAGAAACCAGGGAAACAGGCTCAACACCTTGAATCCTATCACTCACTGTCACTACGTAATTGTGATTCCAAGATACTGGCGAAATTGACTGCCAATCGCCTGAACCTACTCTTGCTGGATCTAGGGAGGCTAGACCTGTTTGGATTTGTTCTGGACCAGTCAACAGGACAGAACCTAAATACTCTTTTTCTACTTATGCATCACCTAAACCCAGATTTGAATGTGGTTGCTGTATGTTTTAATACATCAAAGGCATTTGACTCCCTGGAATGCGAATATCTCATCACCACACTATATAGAATGGGCTTACCCTGCACACTTATAGACTGGATTAATATCCTGTACTCCTCCTCTACAGCTAGAGACTGCATAAATGACAGCTTGTCACCCCCATCAGCATCTCTAGAGGCAGAAGAGAGGGCGGCCCTTGTCTTCAGTACTATTTGCGCTTGTTGTAGAAAACATAACTGCCAGGCTCAGGCAGCACTACTCGAACCACGCCTTCCAATATGCTAGCCTGGAACATCTTAACATCATGATATGCAGATGACATGACCCTGTACATTAGGAACCCCAGGGAATATCTAAATGAGATCCTAAGGGAGTATATCAGATTTGGGACCATGTCAGGGATCACTATTGACTGGAACAAATTTAAAATGTTCCACTTAACGGATGGAGTGGTCCAATTCATTCTGGATTCCTCTCTGAACTGGTGCAATCAGTCCCTTAAATACCACAGCATTTGGGTACACTGAAGCACGGACACCATTCTTAAAGAAAAATATGGGGTTGCAGTCAACAAGATCACTGAGCAGATATTGGTGGTAATTCAAAAGTTGTTTTATTTTGTTCATAAGCATCCCCCTGCCACTTACTTAATTCTCTTTTGCAAGAGATCTGTACACAACTAATTAGACTGACCTGGGATGGCAAACAACCCAGAAGTAAGTGGGAAGCACTAATTCTGCCAATTCATGGGGTGGAGGGTCAAAGACTCCTAACTCGGAAATGTACTATCTCTGTGCACAGGTACCCTTTGTACACTACTTGCCACACCTCGCAGTTAAGGCTGAGGCAGCTGACCCAACCCCACTATAAGCTCTAATTGGGGATCCCCTCACTACGTTACACACTTAACTTGGTGACACTGTGTGCACCTCTAGGGCCTGGAAAGAACTGAGCAAACAAGTGGGCCTGGAGGATTCTCTCTTCTACCTCCTTGTTTCTCTACCAGGATCCACTGATGGCAGTGGCATATGAGCCAAAGGTGATTTCACAGTTATCGAGCCAAGGCCTACCTAAAAGGAGGGACGTATATGTAAACAAGCAATTCATAACATTGGACACGCTCACTCGGCATACATTTTGCACAATGCTAGACACTTGTTTTATTACCAACTTCAAGGAACGGTTAGTTGTGTAGTTCATGAATATCCTACATAGCCTGATGGCTTTCTTACACTAGAGAAGCTCCTATTGGCCACTTCCACTAAACAACTGATTTCTAATGTATACCACACAGCATTAGAGAAGGCTGTTATGCCATGACACTCTGTGATGTATGGATGGAAGGAGGAAATGGGTGTGGAGGTAACAGAGACAATGTGGAATTTCTACAGTTCACAAATGGGCTGGATTTTTTCAAGCAGTAGATTACATATCATCCATTTAAGATGTTTACAATGGGCATACTGCACCCCGAGAACATTAGGGAGGTTTGGCCTCCAAGATGGCTCAAACTGTGATAGATCCAGCCAATTAAAAGCAGATATTGGAGAGATGGTGGGAGCATCATGGTCTTGCAATAAAATAGTGTACAGTTCTACTGGCAAGAAGTCATTTTTGCACTGTTGGATATGATCCACCCTCGAATCTGAGGGTTGTGGCCCTGGGATGTGTGTGGAGAACCCTGCCCACATAGATGATTTGCAGCACTAGCACAATTACTAGCCAAAAGACTTGTGGCCTGCTGCTGGAACAGAGGGAGACCCTCCAAATACAAATAATGGGTTGAATCTCTCATATATTACAATGAAAAACTCACCCTTTATGTGGAACTATTTCCACCTACAACCAGACCCAGAGACACTTGGGTCACTGAAGAGCATTTTGTTGGCTCCCCATAGTTCATCAGTGTACAGCCCATTAGGGAACAGATGATAGCTCATCTATGTTCTTGGGAGGGCAGGACACTGGATATTCCGTATACTAATTGCTATCTTAGATACTAAAAGTATTTCCTATAACTGTTGTGTGAAAGCTGAACTGAAACGACATCACTTTTAACATAACTATGCCTAAACTATGCACAAATGAAGATAAAGTTGGTCAATTGTGTTATGTACAGCAATGGATACAGTACTGATGTATTACATTTTTTGTCACACTGTCCCTGCAAGTGTGATGATGCAGTGTCATTATCATTTATTTGCGCTTAATAATAAGTTAACTTGAAACCCGCATAACTGTAGCCTTCATGGTTTACACATGATTTATTAACCATTTCTGCATATGTTTTGCATTTCATTTTTCATGTTGTTGTCTGTTTAGTTTTAGCAGCCTGAAAAGCATACATTTCGATTAAACATTAGTGAACTCATGTGCATTCAAAGATGACATGAGTGGACCTGGTGCCTAACTACATTTTGAAATAAACATTGTATTTCTGATTGTTGTGCATAACACTTTTCCTTTTTCAGATACCAGAATCATTGTGTGCTCATTTAGAAATGTTATTCTTTGTTACCTTACATTTTGAAGGTCGTAGAGTAGAAATAAGTTGAATTGGGCAGTAGCTTTAACACCTGCTTGGGATGAAAACTGAGGAGGTGAACACTCCTTTATGAGATATTGTGAAAAATTGCAATGAGAGAAGAAGTTGGCATTGTACTATCCGTGAGACGTAGGCCTACACCAAGTTTTGAGGAAACACTGGATTTCAAGTGGATCATGCCCATTGGGATCCTGAAGACTGTATCATTTGAACAAAATGTTATTTTTTTAACTGTGTGAAGCTTGTTAGTTAAATTACTTGCCCGTGTCCACCTTTGCAAGCGTATGTCCTCACACGTCACCTCTTGAGACCAATGCTCCTTAATTTCCTACTCAGAGATACTTTCATGAGCAAATATATTCACTCTTGTTCGAAATGGAACCTTTAACTGGTTCTTCTTGCAATGCTATATTTGCTGACTTCTGCTGCATCTGAATTTCCCCAAACTGTCCACAACCTTAGCTTAATATTAGGTAGTTTCCTTTATGGAAACATATTTTCCTTCATTTGCAAGTGTTACCGTTCATGATGCAATATTCACATTATTAATAAGCCTATTTGGATTATATTAATTAATGCTGTCTTCAGGTGAACCTCGTTTTTGCCTTTTTGATTTAATTGGAGATTGTATGTTTACTAATTTGCTAATAAACCTTTATGGCCCGCAAAATACTGTGGGGCAAGATCTGCTTCTTCGCCAATGCAATGTTAATGAATTTGTGGAGTTCTGAGTTTGCCTAAGTTAGTGTGGTGCAAATACCATCCTTATCTAATCCGCTATCACATGTATGCAATGTTTTTTTTTTTTTTTTCTATTTTCTGTGGGAAATTATAAATAAATTTAAAAAAAACAATCTGACAGCATCGTATTCTAGCCTATCACACTCTGTCAGTATAGGTACAGCCTATGATCCTCTCAAAGCGGATAAAGTTATTGACTTGGAAAGACATGTCTAGGTGGAAACCTTTGAGGAAATGGACGAAGGTTGGGGGTCCAAGGAAAAACAGGAGGCCCGTGTTAAGAGTTTCAAGGGACGATGAATAGAGCAGCCACGAAGCGCTCTGGACCCAATCCACAGAATAAGGCCATTACCTGTGTCAGAGTGCCTCCAGTGGTTGGACACTGGGAGAACAAGCATTTGCAATGCAATCGGTCTCGCCTTTGGGACCTTACATGTATGTAGCTATGCAGCACATTAGCCTTGGTGCTGAAACATCTACTGTTCTTTAACATGGAGGGAAAGTAAGCACCAAACTGCGGAACACGCCAGGTATGGGAACACATGGAGAGAAATATTGCCTTTCAGCGGGAAATGGTATAGTCCAAAGCTCTGTTTTCAATATAAAATCAGGTCCTTCGGTGGTCATATCACTGAAAATACAAGATTTGAAAAAAATATTATTGTCTACGGGTGCTCGTGGAAGACAATTTCTATAGAATCTAGAGAATGCTAAAGTGATTCTGGTATTTTACTGACCTCTGTTGAGAAGTTTGGACTGCTGATGCCTGTGCTGGAACTGTACTCTGTTAGAAAAGCTTGCATTGAATATGTCTTGTGTACACCATACTATTAGCTTTCAAACCTGCTTAAAAGTGTAGAAGAGGAGGCCACAAACAATGTTGATTAAAATAATAACTTCTTTGCTGAATCTGTGAGCAGTAATCAATATCAATGTTTCACTATTAAAGTATGACAACCCTGCTCAGAAGTTCCAGTACTTCAGAATTAAAGGAATAGCTAACCTGCTGTGCAGTTATCGTACTGTTTAAGAATGTATCATCCCCACTGAGAAGTTTGACACTGTCCAATTCTATGAATAGTACTCCTTTTAAAAAGTGCCAATAAAGGCCCATTCGAATTAGGGCAGCACTGCGAAGGGGTGTTGGTAATAGCTCACTAAAAGGATAGCATTTCTGCTTATGCATTCAGACACTGCCCCGTGGACTCAAGGGAGAGCTGTCATTGTTGCATTGAAGATATAGCAGAGGTGCTGTGAAGTGCAGGTACTGCCACGTCAATGCTTTCCAACCTTTCTGCGAAGTGCTCATAGAGTTCCACTTAAAATTCAAAAACCTTACTAAGCCATGTCCATGTTACCCCAATATAAAATATGACAGCGGTGCTAAGACATGAAATTAATGCCCCACTAATCCTCTAACCTCTCTGCTGAAAACTATCATATCTATCTAATTTAAAGTAAAACAGTTCTGCTCTCGCACTGAAGAATACAAAAAAGAAGTGTTGGTGCTGCAGAATCTATATTTAGTGGCAATGCTGAGAAGTCATGGCTCTGTACCCATTCAATATGTGCCAGCCTTGGAGGAGGATAAAATGGACTTCAGACCCTACTTTCGATCTGTCCTTCCAGTGCCGGACTGGCTACCGGGCGTTTTGGCATGCTGCCGAGCTGGGGGCTGATATCACTGCGGTGGGGGCTAATTTCGTTGATGGAGACCTGCGTGTGCTACGAAATAAACAAAGCAAAACGAATTTCGTTCAACACACGCAGGTCCCCATCAACGAAATCAGCCCCCAGCTCGGCAGCATGCCAAAACGCCCGGTAGCCAGTCCGGCCCTGTGTCCTTAGGCCTCGCTGTTGAGACAGCCAACAAATTAAAATACCTTTCGTTTACACAATCATAGCTTGACACACATCTTCATGCTCATCATCGCACTGAAGGTTTCCATTGTAAAAAAAAAAGCCAGTAATACAGCCTTTAGCAATCTATGTTAATAACTCATATCCTGGTCAAAATCAAGCCACTGCATTTTAAAGCAATATGAAATGGTGCCTAAACAGAAAAGGGCATGATGACAAGAGCCTCATTTTAATTTATATGAACAACTTATAATTATCATCTGAATCTTCTACATCCTCCGAGTTGACATAAAGACAAGGAACATGGGATTATGAGAAGTTAATAATAATAATAATAATCTTTATTCGGCATATAAAAATATTGCCATAAAAGATGCATTATTTATAACAGATACCAACATCACACAAAAAATCTTTAAAAGGGGTTACCACATACATAATTGAGACCGGTTATATGTACTATCATTATCACTCCTATATCACCTGATATCAATGTCAGTCCATCCGATTTTAATACAAGTTAAAAATTATATGAAAAGCCATAAAATAATCTGCTATAACAGTAAAACAACACATATTGGTGCAGAATGTCAAGAATTCCTCTATACTTCAAACACCCCTCATGGATCTTATCTTTAAAGCAGCTCTTAAAAAATTGGAAACACAGAAAAGGGTAAAAACATCTGATGACAATTTTAAAAACAACAAGGCTACACGTGCCTGCCTAAATGTGACTCTTCTTAAAAGGCCCTTCAGGAACATTTTTCTCGGGTAGGCGTAAGTGCGTAATACGGGCAAAGTAGAACTAAATGTAGGGTATCCTGTGGAGACCTATTGTCGCAGCCACAGGGCCCTCTCTCTTCTGA
The DNA here is from genome assembly GCA_963921515.1 of Calotriton arnoldi. Taxonomy (NCBI): domain Eukaryota; kingdom Metazoa; phylum Chordata; class Amphibia; order Caudata; family Salamandridae; genus Calotriton; species Calotriton arnoldi. The sequence continues at coordinate 90,372 of CAWUFW010018353.1, forward strand.
ATTTATAATAAAACCTGCCGGTACCGCCAATAAATGATGAATAAGATTTAATCTAAAACGGGTAATTAAAAATCTGTCATGTGCACTGGTTATTAATGTTAGATATGGTTCTATGCCCTGGGTTGATTTAACTAGTATGTGTTCTCTCACCCTGTGTTTAGAGAGTTCTCTGTCTTCACGTTGCGCTAAGGCGTACTTAAAGTACAGGTCTTTAGTAACTGCCTTATCCTGGGTTCTCATTTTATCAGGTTTGGTGAACAGATCTACACGCCCTAGTTTAGAAAGAGAATCCTTGACATATTTTAACCAGGGAATTTTGAGCGCATGATCTAAGGAGAGACAATCCTGGATTACCAGCCTATTCAGACCCGCCTCTGTATTTAACCAAACCTTCACCCAGCAGAGTAAGGGTTTGACTGCCACCAGGTCCAAGATGTATTTGAGCCCCAGTTCTTCGTGTACACTAAATGCCGAGGTACTATGAGGAACTTTCAGTAAACACCTTAGATATTTATTCTCTTCCTTTTGCAGATTATTAGCCTTAACAAATCCCCAAACCTCGCTTCCATATAAAATCTTAGAACAACAAATTGAATTGTATAACTTTAAAATCATTCCCGGAGTCCAACGTCCTAGTCTGTGTGCAAAATTAGCAATCGAACCTGTTGACCTAGTCAGGGCCAGGCACTTCTCCTCTAATAAGTGTTTAAAATTCAAATGTCCATCAAATAAAATGCCCAAATAGGAAAAGGCTGGGACTTTCCCTAAGGTGTGTGAACCTATCGTGTAATTGTAGGATTTACTTGGCTTCTTCTCCATTTCCATAATATATGATTTTGTAAGGTTAGGGGACATATCCAGGTTTTCCATAAAAGTCATGAAGCCGTCTATTAAAATCTGCAAACCCTTTGGGGTGCGGGCGAGGAGAACTGCATCATCTGCATAAAGCAGAAACGGGACCGCTCTTGTACCTATCCTCGGGGTATCTGCTTTAATAGCACTCAGGGTAGAATCTAGGCCATTAATATATAAGGTGAACAGGAACGGTGCTAATATGCAGCCCTGTCTAATCCCACTTGAACACGTAAAATAATCTGTTACCTTCCCATCCTGTGTATATCTAACAGCCGCCGAAGTATTAAAATGTAACGACTTAAGAATATTAATTATTACCGGGTCCACCCCAAGCTCGCCCAAAATTAACCACAATTTTCTGCGATTCACACTGTCGAAAGCCGCAGTGAAATCCATGAAAGCTAAATACAGCGCCCCTGACTTGGCTACTGTATATTTTGCGGTGATAAGGTACAAGTTGAGGCATTGATCTATGGTGGATTTCCCCGGGCGAAACCTATATTGGACATCCATGATGATTTGTTTAGCCTCTGCCCATTCCAACAGCCTGTTTAAAATCACCAGCCCCAAAACCTTCACTGAAACATCAATAAGAGATATGGGGCGATAACAGTGTGGACTATCCCTATCACCTTTCTTAAAGATGGGCACGATAATGGCAGTGGACCAGGATGCTGGCATTACTGAGTTTATTGCCGCATTTAATACCCTAGTTAAAAGCGGGGCCCAGACCTCTGCATTACAGCGGAAGAGGTCTGGTGGGATCCCATCCGGTCCCGGTGCCTTATTCCTCGTGAGTCCCTCAATTCCTATTCTCACCTCATCCAAAGAAAAGGTAAAGGAGATGGGGTTATGTACTGGGTATGGGGTCTGCGTCTGTTCCAATATATTTGAGTGGTTATACAAACCCTGGAAATGCTGCTGCCATTGCTCTGGTAAGATATTATTACTTAACCCAGGTTTATTTAAATCTTTAAAGCAAGGGTTATTAATTACTCTCCAGAAACGGGTAGTGTCCTTCAATTCCGCGGCCTCTGTGAGTTCCTCCCATGCTTTCCTCTGTAATTGGCCCTTTCGTCCCTTGACGGCTTGCTTATAGCTTAAACGGCAAGCCGCCACCCGCTCCCTATCCCTCGGGGCCTGCTTAAGGGCCGCTTTTAACTCTCTTAGGGCCCATGAGCAATGGCTATCGAACCATCTGGGGACGCCCAGACTGGGCGCATGTGCGGGGGATTTCAGTAGACTATCCGCTAACTTTGCGATGTTCCTGAAAGCATTTACTAGTTCAACCCCCTGCACTTCTAGATCTAAACATTTCAGTATATCCTGCTTGCCTCTGTTAAATAGGGAAATAATAAAAGCAACAGTGTCTACCTGGGCCCAACGCAACCTCCTGCCTTGGTCCGTTACAGCAATTGTCGTTCCCCCTACAAATCTGTTTAGTACTGGGGGGTGGTGCAGGACGACAAGAGATAAAATAAGTGGGTTGTGGTCACTAAACACACTATATTGAATGTTAAAAATTGAAATACACCTTTTCAATATAAAAGAGACAAAAATAAAGTCAATATACGAATGACGTCCTCTCCCTTTAAAAGTCGGATGGGCCGATATACCCTTATTGTTGGCGATCAAGTCCAACGTGTGGATTAACCCATAAGTATGTAGTAAGCCACTCAGTTCCCGCCCCGCCTGGGTGTGCTCCATATGTGGTCCCTTTTTTAGTGTACAAGATGACCAGTCACCTTGGCCGCCCTCAAGTTTGGGCACAGATGGCAATTAAAGTCACCAACTAGAATCAGTTGTGAATGTGCCAGCCCTCTCTCCCGTGTTTGCTCCAGCAGTGTGTTTAATTCTTAGAGGCTGTTCAGACCCTGCACATTTGACATTGCGTTATAAAAATTTATTAACACTAACCTATAAATGGAATTCGAGAATTTGAGTCCTTGTGCAACATTCGAATCCCAAGCCAGATTTTTCCAGCGGCCCTGAATACTCAGATCTATAAACATAATCAGACCCCCCTTTGCTCGTCCAGAGACCGATCTTACAGCTGGGCAAAAGAAGGTTTTATATCCTTCAATTAAAAAATTATTCCCTGGCTCCCACGTTTCCTGAAGGCATATTATATGGAACCTTCCCACGTAGATGAGCCATTGCTCATCCGTAAATTTACTAGACAAGCCTGCTATATTCCATGAAATAATTTTTATATCTCCCCCGGTACTCCCTTCGCTAAAGTCAGCGAGCTCGGTGCTACTAAGCATGGTGACAGCCCTGTCTGTGTTATCTGTCCCCCGGTTACTAGAGTCCATGCACTCAATTGGGATTTGTGGTGTTGTCCCCGGGTGGAGCTCCTCTCTCCTCCCTACTATGCCAGTGTTAACCAAAGAGATATCAATAACTCTGCCCGCACCCTCCCGTTGGGGTAGTCAGTCAATATCGTTCAAATCCCTCAATGGGGCAAATGAATTGCTTAGAGCCAAAGGCCTACCACCCCACATGATTCCCTCCTCCTGTCCTGCATGACGTTGTGGGAAATAAAAACTGGGCGGCGGCCTATAAAAAAAGCCCAGTGGCAGTGGTTTAATGCCTGACTCTAATGCAAATAAACTAGCTGAGTGTGAAAGGATCCTATGCACTAATTCAGGGTATCTAAGCGTAACAATTATGCTATCTCCTGAGAAAACTTTCCTTGACCTGCCAATCCATGAAACCCTCCTGGCCATCAGGATGTGCTGATGCTCTGTGATGTTAAATCCAGTATGCTTGCACATCCAGTGCGCCACTTTATTAATTAACTGTGCAGTGTATTCCTCATGTGTATTATTATGTCCTGGCACACCTGTCAGGACCACTGTGTAAGGGCAGCATGCTATTACTGGTAGATCACGACTATTGGGGGCAGCTAGAATGGGTTCCCCACTCATTTGTTGTTGTTGCGCACTATGCTCCCTTGGAGCCCTTAGGTAACCCTCCTGTTGCACCTTTTCGATCCCCACCGCCACTGTTGCTGGGTCACCTCGGCTATCTACTCGTTGAATTGAGCCCCTAAAGATGATGATGTCCCTAACACGGGCCCTCTCACCTCGGGGGGATCGGGGGCCTTCGGGGCCACCGCTGGTGCTTGGACTAAACAGTTATAACGACATACCCCTGTGTTAGGTGGGTTAGATGGTGTACTATTCAAGCATTCAAACTGCGACAATTTCTCCTCAATTAGCCGTAATTTACATAATAAAGGGTCCAAAAGCACAGACACCAATGTCTCAAGTCTTTTCCACTGGTCAATATTACATTCGGAAGCCAGTGGAATGCGCGTAGTACTATTCGGCATAGGGTTCTGTATTGCCTCTTGTGTGCCTTCTGAGGCCATAGGTTCATGATTAAATAATTTAACAGATTGCTGCTTTGGTTTGGGCTTTTGCCTTTGCTTTTGCGTGGTACCTCCCCTACTCCTTTTGGCAGGTGGTTCATTGTTGACTGCTAATATTGATCTTGCCAAGCTCCCCCTTGGGCTACCCCTTAAATGATTTTTGGATCTGGTAGAAACCTCGCTGGTACCAAGATCTGATGCTGTTAATGTTATGGTGGGAGCCGGGGATATGAGGGGCACGGTAGACAAGACCACTGTAGAGGAAGACGCTGCTTGCACTGGCGAAACATCACTCGCCATTGGTGCAGGGACCATACAGTTAGAATCTTCTGTAATGACAAAAACGGAGTCTACTGGCATTGATGTCGAATCCGCTGACCCCCCGAGCCTACCCGTTCTTACAGGTTCATCGTGCAGGTACTCGATAGATGTTCGGTAGACTACGGGGGATTTGGCCATACTTATGCATCCTATCGAGGATCGTTTTTGGGTGGCAGAAGTGTCCAGAGAGAGTCTTTTTTCTGTGCGCTGGATTTCATGGGTCAGGACCGACTCAGCCCTTGTTAAAAATGCATCAAGGGTCCCCACTATTCCACCCCCTGCGGGCATAAGTGTATCCTTACGCTTCCCCATCTTTTTAGTCATTTAACAGCTGAAGGAACAGAGATAGAAATAGATGACCGGTACCTTTGGTGTATGAATCCTGTGCCACAGTTCAGATGTCAGGGAGTGGGCCCAGCCTAGCCTCTTCCGGGCTCTGACGGGCGCAGATTGGCCCGCCCTTGGCCCGGGCGCGGCCCTGGCACACCCGTGCGCGTCCCGCACTGCGGAAACCCACAGCTGCCTTTATGCACCTCCTGGCGCGTACAAACACGTCGGCGCCTCCGGGCGCTATGCACTATGGGGGCTGGAGTCCCCTCACTGCCGGTGCTGCTGGCGGTAGTGGTTGCGGGATTTCAGGCTGCCGATGCTGCTGGCGGTATAATGGCAGGGCTTCAATCACGAAAACGGGCTCCCGCGCTGCGGGAACCCACAGCTGCCTTTATGCGCCTCCTGGCGCTTACAAACACGTTGGCGCCTCCGGGCGCTATGCACTATGGGGGCTGGAGTCCCCTCACTGCCGGTGCTGCTGGCGGTAGTGGTGGCGGGATTTCCGGCTGCCGATGCTGCTGGCTGTACTAATGGCAGGGCTTCAATCACGAAAACAGGCTCCCACGCTGCGGGAACCTGCAGCTGCCTTTATGCGCCTCCTGGCACGTACAAACACGTTGGCGCCTCCGGGCGCTATGCACTATGGGGGCTGGAGTCCCCTCACTGCCGGTGCTGCTGGCGGTAGTGGTGGCGGGATTCCAGGCTGCCGATGCTGCTGGCGGTACTAATGGCAGGGCTTCAATCACGAAAACGGGCTGAGAAGTTAAACTTTGGAAGGTAGGGAGCTGCAATTACATATTTGTTTCCTCTAACAACAAAGGTCAACTTTGAACTCACTACAATGACTACAAAATAAAAAAAAGTAATGCTTCCAATTATAGTTAACGACATTGATATGACATTATTCAGATATGTAAATATAACTGAACCTTCAAATGAAAAATCTTACTATCCCAAGGGAGCACGAGAAGAAAAACCGTAACCAGTAGCGCCCCTCCAAAGTAGAGCTGGATACAGATTATTTGGAAATCTGTAGCAAGATCAAAAGAAACAATTTGCCGAGTACAACACCACGAACGCTTAGCCCTCATCCTTAAAAAAGTGACATGGGTCACATCTAAAATGAGCTGCAGGATATATCTAACGGGTACAGCATGAAATGTTTTTTTTAATTTTACAAACAGCAGAGGCAAGATTGTGGTTTATTCCGCCGAATGATGGTTAACCTGAGACCAGTATATTTCATTATGATCATATTCTAAAAACTGGCAGCAAGTAGTCTTGCAACACTGATCCAGCGGTTTACTAGCAACAGATACTCCACTACCATATACTCACCTGGGCCCATACAACTTGCTTCCGCTAACACTAAGTAGACCGCCGGAACATTTAGTTTTATATGATTCTCATACCTCAAGATCTAGTTATTGGTTCTTTAACTAAACCTTTCACTGATCAAACAGTTCTTTCCTCTGGTCACTGGACCAGTTAGGTAAAACTAGTTGATGGTGATACTTAACATAACCTTATTATACATTTCTTGATAAAAATAAAATAATGACAGACTCGGTAAGCTTTAAAATCTTTATCTAAATTAATGGGTTGTGAACCATCTCAAAGCGTTTCAGTACAAACACCCTCATTCATAAGAGTACCAAATTCAATCAAAATTCATTAGAAAATAACAGAAAATTCAGATTTCACGCAACAACAATACTCAGAAAGAAAAGGATAGAGAGAAAAGAGCATTTATCAAACGATGAACTTCATAGTTACCAAAGTATGGTGTGAAGACCAACCCCCTGGCCAAAGGGCTGGTAAGGGTCGCCAGGACAGATCAGGAGACAAAGGGGTCGATTCCGATTCGGGCCGGAAAAAGCACCGACCGACTCGGATCCGGAAAAAATACCGACCGACACGTACCCGTGGCGCACGACACGCCAAGTACGATGCAAGGCGCGAAAAATCCGACCGACATGTACCGAAACAAAGTCGACCGACCGAGCCGCACGGAAAGCAGCAATCCGGCCGGAAAAACACGCGAATCCAACCGACCGACACGCACCCGGAACAAATCCGACCGAAACGTACACGCGAACTCCAAACCGCAAAGTACGATGCAAGGCGCGAAAACCACGAGCGAGTCGGACGAAGGCCAAGCCGTACGACCGACACGCATACAAAACCGAGCCGAAGCAACACAATACACCGCGACCGACGCGTACGCAGCATAGAAAACTGCACAAACACAGCGTGAACGAAACGGAGAACACCGTACGAGACCAATGCAGGGTCCGACTCGGTCACAAGAACGTTTCCAACATACACAAACAGCACAAAGGAAAAATCACCCAAAAAAAGGCCAAACAAGCAATTACCAAGCCAATAAATACTGGGGGGGTGGGGACAGAGAACAAAGACACACCCACAACTCAACCTATATAAAGGACACAACTCACTACCATGAGCCTTTGCAAATGCCATTCCACTGCCAGCACCCAAGACAAAGCAACCACACACCCACAGCTCATCCCTCACACAAGCCACACACCATCAGCACACCAACAAATACCTACCTCACATACACCCAGCAAAACACACACTCACACACCCTCACCTGCACACCAACACACACATCACCCACCATCACCACCCATCACCATGCCCCCCAAGAAGAATCCCAAGTTCCTAGATAGTGAATTGGAAGTCATGGTAGACGAGATCCTCAGGGTGGAGCCACAGCTGTTTGGCACACTGGTCCAACAGACCCCCATGTCGCAGAAAACCAAGATGTGGGAGAGGATCATCAACAGGGTGAACGCCCAATCACCATGTCGGCGCACAAAGACGGACATCCAGAACAGGTGGTATGACGTGCGCAGGAGGGTACGGGACATGCTGAAGAAAGACTACATCAACAGCCAATACACCGGCAGTGGCCCTCCTGCCAAGCCAATATACCTCAGGCCCTGGGAGGAGAAGGTGCGGGCCATCCTTCCGCCAGTGAGCGTATATGGACTAGAGGACATCCCAGAGCCTGGTGAGTACACAACAAATGTACACAATATACTGCCACAAAACACACACATCACTGTCAAGGGGAGAGTCAAACCATGCACTCATAGCAATTACACAGCAACCAGAACAGAATCATCCCAAAATGTGTATGTCAGTCAGATAAACACAACACATGCCATCAAAAAAGTCACATCCAACTGTGCCATCACATGTACAAACAACTACAACTACAGCTAGGCAGTGGCACAAATAGAACTAACAAACACATCCAGACATGTAGCCACCACAACAACACCAACACACAGTGAAGACCACTCAAAGGAAGGAATTCTGTGTATGCTGGCCAAGTCAGTGTAGCCAATAGCATCATGGGAGTCGCAGTCACACATATTGCCCCCCACAACTGTCCCATCAACACCACCATGAACCATGCGCACATCACAGGGAGTGGAGAAGGACTCACAAGATGGCTGACACTGGCTACTGCTGTGGGGAGCACAAGGCCCTGCTGGCAACTGTGCACCAACAAACAGCAGGACACCACTGACTGACATCCTGAGAGACAACTTACACTCCCTGCAATGCAAGCACGTTCCATGGTGGGATATCTGGCTAGCTGGGTGGGAAGGGGGACTTGCAGCACTGACCATAGTCACAAGCACCTCCCCTCACACACACCCCAACACAAACTCCACAGAACCCACCTGGTAGAATGCAATGCCCCCCATCCTAACACAAGATCCCACAAAGAACCACCACCCTGGGTTATGTTGTGTGAAGCACAGGGACACTCTTGGGACTCTTAGCCAAACAACTGCCAGGACAACACTCCCAGCCATCCTGTCAGCACAGCCAGCCCACCCCACAGGGAAGCAGAATCAAAAGGAAGGAAGCATGGGCATGCTGGGAAGGGGGGTGGAGGCAATAGCATGATGGGAGTCGTAGTCACTGATATTGGTCACCCCCACAACTGTCCCATCAACACCACCCTGAACCATGCTCACATCACAGGGAGTGGAGAAGGACTCACAAGATGGCTGACACTGGCTACTGCTGTGGGGAGCACAAGGCCCTGCTGGCAACTGTGCACCAACAAACAGCAGGACACCACTGACTGACATCCTGAGAGACAACTTACACTCCCTGCAATGCAAGCACGTTCCATGGTGGGATATCTGGCTAGCTGGGTGGGAAGGGGGACTTGCAGCACTGACCATAGTCACAAGCACCTCCCCTCACACACACCCCAACACAAACTCCACAGAACCCACCTGGTAGAATGCAATGCCCCCCATCCTAACACAAGATCCCACAAAGAACCACCACCCTGGGTTATGTTGTGTGAAGCACAGGGACACTCTTGGGACTCTTAGCCAAACAACTGCCAGGACAACACTCCCAGCCATCCTGTCAGCACAGCCAGCCCACCCCACAGGGAAGCAGAATCAAAAGGAAGGAAGCATGGGCATGCTGGGAAGGGGGTGGAGGCAATAGCATGATGGGAGTCGTAGTCACAGACATAGCTCACCCCCACAACTGTCCCATCAACACCACCCTGAACCATGCTCACATCACAGGGAGTGGAGAAGGACTCACAAGATGGCTGACACTGGCTACTGCTGTGGGGAGCACAAGGCCCTGCTGGCAAATGTGCACCAACAAACAGCAGGACACCACTGACTGACATCCTGAGAGACAACTTCCACTCCCTGCAATGCAAGCACGTTCCATGGTGGGATATCTGGCTGGCTGGGTGGGAAGGGGGACTTGCAGCACTGACTATAGTCACAAGCACCTCCCCTCACACCCCCCAACACAAACTCCACAGTACCCACCTGGTAGAATGCAATACCCTCCATCCTAACACAAGATCCCACAAAGAACCACCACCCTGGGTTATGTTGTGTGAAGCACAGGGACACTCTTGGGACTCTTAGCCAAACAACTGCCAGGACAACACTCCCAGCCATCCTGTCAGCACAGCCAGCCCACCCCACAGGGAAGCAGAGTCAAAAGGAAGGAAGCATGGGCATGCTGGGAAGGGGGAGGAGGCAATAGCATGATGGGAGTCGTAGTCACAGCTCTACATCCCCCACCACATGGCCCAGCAAGCTCACACTCACGCATGCACATCCCACAGAGAGTGGAAAGGCCCATCAAAGATGTCTGACACTGTTGCTGTGTCGTGGGGAGCACAAGGGCATGCTGGGTACTGCACACCAACCAACAGCAGGACACCACTGTCAGCCATCTTGCCATTGCTCTCACACCCACACACACTGAACTCCACACAAAAGCAAGTAAGTATGGGAATGCTGGGAAGTGGGGTGGAGGCAATGGCATGATGGGAGTCGTAGTCACAGACATAGCTCACCCCCACAACTGTCCCATCAACACCACCCTGAACCATGCTCACATCACAGGGAGTGGAGAAGGACTCACAAGATGGCTGACACTGGCTACTGCTGTGGGGAGCACAAGGCCCTGCTGGCAAATGTGCACCAACAAACAGCAGGACACCACTGACTGACATCCTGAGAGACAACTTACACTCCCTGCAATGCAAGCACGTTCCATGGTGGGATATCTGGCTGGCTGGCTGGGTGGGAAGGGGGACTTGCAGCACTGACTATAGTCACAAGCACCTCCCCTCACACCCCCCAACACAAACTCCACAGTACCCACCTGGTAGAATGCAATGCCCTCCATCCTAACACAAGATCCCACAAAGAACCACCACCCTGGGTTATGTTGTGTGAAGCACAGGGACACTCTTGGGACTCTTAGCCAAACAACTGCCAGGACAACACTCCCAGCCATCCTGTCAGCACAGCCAGCCCACCCCACAGGGAAGCAGAGTCAAAAGGAAGGAAGCATGGGCATGCTGGGAAGGGGGGTGGAGGCAATAGCATGATGGGAGTCGTAGTCATTGATATTGGTCACCCCCACAACTGTCCCATCAACACCACCCTGAACCATGCTCACATCACAGGGAGTGGAGAAGGACTCACAAGATGGCTGACACTGGCTACTGCTGTGGGGAGCACAAGGCCCTGCTGCCAACTGTGCACCAACAAACAGCAGGACACCACTGACTGACATCCTGATAGACAACTTACACTCCCTGCAACGCAAGCACGTTCCATGGTGGGATAACTGACTGGCTGGGTGGGTGGGAAGGAGGTCCGGCTGCCAACCAAACACAACCAATGCAGACCATGTTCACACCCCAGAAAATACATAGAAATGCCCAAATAATGCAGGACAATGTGCCACACCAATATCAACCCCTGACTGTGACGACTCAGAACAATGCAATGTACAGGCCCGCACCCAGAGGTACAGTCACAACTGTCATGTGTGTCAACCATTGATGCCTGCAGAAACATGACATACATTGTTTGTGTCTCCCAAAAACAGGTGATGATGGGGACACAGCAGCAGACGCTGAGGAGTCCCAGTCCCAGGCTCAAGAGGATGCCGAGCTCACTGGCGTCGTACAGCCTCTGTCCTCCTCGGACGATGAAGAACAACCTGGCACATCCGGTGCAAGTCAACATGCAGCACCAGCAGGACCACCAGCTGCAGCACCAGCAGGACCACCAGCTGCACCCCCTGCACCCACCCCTACAACGACTGTCACCACGAATACCATCCCTGCCGACATGGACAGAATAAGGAGCAACACCAGCACAGTGACCCTGGACCAACCTGGGGCCATGGACACCACCACCACCACCAACCCCCAAGGTGGACCAGGGTTATCTGTGCGTGCCACTGCACACACTGCACATGTCAGCAGGGGTGGTGGGAGGGGTGGGAGACAGAGGTCGCTGCTTGCAGACGTTGCTGGTGTGCATGATGACCCACAACTGGTACGCATAGCTGATGCGTACCAGTCCAGCACCGGAGAGCTCAGCCAGGTAGTGGGGCTCCTCAGAGACATTAAACAGCAGCAGGCTGCCCATCATGCCCGCTTGGACTCCCACATGTCCCACGTGGAGTCACACATGTCCCGTGTGGACTCACACATGTCCCGCGTGGAGTCCAAGTGGGATGCACTGCATGAGATGACGGCGGTGCACAGGGTCATTTTACAATGCCTCCGCCAGATGAACAGCAACCAGTCCACACCTCCCTGTGTGCCAACAACATCTGGTGCCGAACAAACTGCAACTGCCACAGGGAGGGAGGAGGACTCTGGCGGAGAGTCCCCTGCACCGCAGCAGCCTGCACTTGAGGGCCCCCCCCAAGAAGAGGGGTCGTCCGAGGAGGGAAAAGTGAGAGGCCGATGGCCAAGCGCAACTCCCAGGAAGCCTGAACCTGTTCTGGATGTTCGCCTTTGTGCACAGACTGTTCACCCTGTTGACGGCAACACTACTCCCACACATTGCATGGGGAGTACAAGTTGGACCAATGTGTCAGACAACTGTGGCCCCGATACTGGGGATCCTGTCTACCCGGACTTTCAATTCACCTAGGAACTTGGGATTGCAAGATTCATGTACAGCACAACCCATCCTATGCACTATTAACACAAATGTATCACAATAAACACACTAATACACCATACTTGCCTCTGTCGTGATTCCAACGTGGGTGCTGTTATGGGGATGATGAACTGCAAAATTACACTGTGTATGCGAACTGCAACAGCAAGGACAACACAGGCATGTGAGTACAGGAAACGTGACACACATGAGGGAGACACACCACCAGGGCTACACGACACATACACACCTAGGCCATCTGACTCATTGCCTACACTGATGTTGCCAGGGAAGATGGTGCAATGCACAGACACCACACCCATTCCCAGTTGTAGTCAAGTAGCCCACAGGTGCAGTAAGCAAATGGCAGTCAAATATGTGACCACAGACAACGCACATCACAAAGTGAAGCACAGGTTTATTACACAGTTGCAACATGCCGTAACCACTACAGATGCAAGGTAACCCCACCTGGCAGCGGGCACACAGTCAACAACTGTAGACGGAAGGAAGTCCATGGGTGTGGCGCACATCACCTGTAGGGACACAACAGCTACCAGCCTGGATGTGCAATCACGTCGTCGGTGGACACAGTTGACCAAACGAATCTGAAAGTACCCTGTGAAGGACAGAAATGACACACAGTCAAAAGCAATGGAGTACAGGACAGAACAGCAAAACACATGCACAATACATGTTACAAGATACCCACCCAGAACCAAGTTAGCATGTCAACACTGTTGGGGAGTACAGCCCACCTGTCACCACACATCGCAACACACATCCAGTCAAGTGGCCCATGGACACACTCCCACAGCACCAGAGCACCACCCACACATCATGCCAACTCACATCATTGACATGACACCTCAGGATACTCACATTCAGCTAAAGAAGTTGCGGTTGAGCTGTGTGCGGACATCACCATCACCATCATCATCATCATCATCGTCACTGGCATCGTGGTCCAGGCCAGGATCCTCCACAGGTGGCGGATGTTGGTCATTGTCATCCTGGATGAGAGGCAACTCCTTCCGCACTGCCAGGTTGTGGAGCATGCAGCAGACGATGATAATCTTGCACACTTTCGCAGGGGCATATGGGAGGGACCCTCCGGTCTTGTCCAGGCAGCGGAAGCGGCTCTTCAGGAGACCAAAGGTCCGCTCAATCACTCTCCTGGTCCGACCATGTGCCTCATTGTAGCGCATCTGGGCAGGTGTCACAGGGTTCCTGAGGGGTGTCAGCAACCACGGCATGTTGGGGTATCCCGAGTCACCTACAGACAGACAAGTGCACATTAGCTGACTTGGAACAGTGGGCGGAATACTACAGATCAGATCACACACAATGGCACAAAGTCAGTACACACCGACAAGCCAGGCACGCTGGTTCTGCATCTGTGCCATCATCCTGGGGATGCGACTACTCCTCATCACAAAGGCATCGTGTGCTGAACCAGGGAAACGGGCACACACGTGTGTGATGGTCATGTCTGCAAGACACACCACCAGTGCATTGACCGAGTGGTAGTGCTTGCGGTTCCTGTAGGCCTGCTCCTGGGCCTGTGGTGGTACCAAAGCCACATGTGTCCCATCAATGGAGCCAATTACATGCGGCATCCTCCCCAGGGCATAAAAGTCACTCTTCACGTCAGTGAGTCGTCGCAGTCTAGGGAAATAGATGTACCGGTTCAGGAAGAGCAACATTGCCGCCAAAACATCGCGGAGCACACGGCTGAACATGGTCTGTGACATCCCACCAGCAGTCGCCACAGTATGTTGGAAGGTACCAGTGGCAAAGAAGTGTAGGGCTGCCATCACCTTCACCTTGGGGGTCAGCGCTGTAGGATACGGCCGGCCAGGCTGCAAATGTGGGGACAACTGCACTGCCAAATCCTCAATCAGCTGCCTGGTGAAGCGGTACCGTCGGATGCTGTCCCGTTCCACCATCGTTGCCAGGTCTGGGAATGGCCGATGGACAGCAGGAGCCCTGCAGTGCAGAGGAGAAGTAAGCAAGATTGTCAGTCACCCCACATATGCGGCATTGAACACACTCAAGATCCCAACATACATCATTATGAGGCACAACTACATGAAGTGTGCAGTACTGGAAGGACATGTATGGTACATACATGGCCAACATCTGTCAACACGGTCCAACAGGTGGCATCAATTAGTCCCAGGTTGGCCCATTGGATATCATGAGGCCGTGTCACAGTTCCCATCTCCTGCTGCCGTGTCACAATAACCCCCACAGGGACATGTGAGGACAGATGTGCCCCAGGCACCACAGCTCAACGACAGGTACATTCCCAGGGACCCTGTAATGCCACATGGACACTGGCATTACATGGAGTATCATGTATACACCACAGCAAAACAACCATGACCCCCACAGGTAGTGGCCCCACTTGCCACGGCAGGACAGACATGGACGTCTGTGACACACACGCACAACATCAGAGTCCATGCACACACAACGTGGATGTGGAGACTGTCTCCCATTGTGCACATGAAATCAGAGACATTGTAAACACCACATGCACAAAGACTGTGGAGGACCATCACTATTGTGCCACTGGGACACCCTGGCTCAAACATACCGTCCCACATGGGACTCACGGGGTATGTGACATGACATACACATACACCACTGTGAAATGTGACCACAGCACATGCACAGATATGAACAGTTGCACATCACAGTGGTCACGTACACGTAACACCCAGGATCCTGTCCCCATGAACACGTGCACAGCCTGGGGGTGGCTGCCCACAGGTGACACCCACAGGACAACATGTACACCAACATACACACAATAGGAAATGCAGCCTTACATGCCTTATGATAAAGTTTGGACAGGCTGTCGTGATGTAGGTGTGCCCCTCACTCCCTGGGAGCTATCTGTGGCTGGCATATGTCCATCTGAGACAGGCATGCTGACATATGCCAGTCACATGTACAGTGATGCGTTGAACAGCAATGGACCGATCGGTGCCTCCGGCCGGCCCATTGCTTTCAATGTGTGCGGGTACGCGTTGTACCCCTGTGCGCGTTGAACTGCAATGGACCGATCGGTGCCTCCGGCCGGCCCATTGCTTTCAATGTGTGCGGGTACGCGTTGTACCCCTGTGCGCATTGAACTGCAATGGACCGATCGGTGCCTCCGGCCGGCCCATTGCTTTCAATGTGTGCGGGTACGCGTTGTACCCCTGTGCGCATTGAACTGCAATGGACCGATCGGTGCCTCCGGCCGGCCCATTGCTTTCAATGTGTGCGGGTACGCGTTGTACCCCTGTGCGCGTTGAACTGCAATGGACCGATCGGTGCCTCCGGCCGGCCCATTGCTTTCAATGTGTGCGGGTACGCGTTGTACCCCTGTGCGCGTTGAACTGCAATGGACCGATCGGTGCCTCCGGCTGGCCCATTGCTTTCAATGTGCGCGGTACGCGTTGTACCCCTGTGCGCGTTGAACTGCAATGGACCGATCGGTGCCTCCGGCCGGCCCATTGCTTTCAATGTGTGCGGGTACGCGTTGTACCCCTGTGCGCGTTGAACAGCAATGGACCGATCGGTGCCTCCGGCCGGCCCATTGCTTTCAATGTGTGCGGGTATGCGTTGTACCCCTGTGCGCGTTGAACTGCAATGGACCGATCGGTGCCTCCGGCCGGCCCATTGCTTTCAATGTGTGCGGGCACGCATTGTACCCCTGTGCGTGTTGTACCGCAATGGACCGATCGGTGCGCACCCATTGACAATGGGCTTGCCTGGCAACGGACGCGTTTTCGAATTTCGAACGAGTCGGTTGCTGGAAAATCAGTTGGTCACCCACAACAATGTTGCAAAATCATGTATGTCATGAAGTTGAAGATTTGAAGGATGCTGTGGGCGTGTTTTCGTGCTGCTATTCCATGGATTGGCCAGATTCAGAAGATGCAAACAACTTGGACCTATCACTTTGGACACAAGGGACAGTATCTGCCTCTCCAGCACATATATATTGCTGGCTGTTCCCCTGAGAGCCCACTTGCCTGCACTACATGCTCCAAGACGACATCTGCCACTGCACTGCTGCTGTCTCTGCCCCTCTGGACCCTGCAATGGCACGTACTGTGGAGAGAGCCCCAGCCTTCAGCCTTGAAGAGAACCAGGCCCTGCTGGACAGCCTACTTCCACAGTACAGCAAGCTGTATGGGACACCAGGGGAGCAGGTGAGTGTTCTGTGCACTGCCTTTCTGAATGTGCATTTTGTCTGACTAGCAAGGCTGAGAGTCTGCACGCCACTGGCTAGCAGGCTCACTGAGTAGTTGTCACCCCCCATAGTGTGTAGTGACTTGCACTGGACAGGTATGGTGCAGTGACAGTGCATTTGAACATGGTTTTACTTCCCATGCAATGATACCATGTAGTGACGTCTGGCAAACTGTCCATGGTCAGCTTTGCACTGCCTGTGTACATCATGTGCCCCTGTGATTGAGACATGTATATACAACTGTGTCATGCACGGATATGTTGCATGTGTGGTAATGGCCTTTTCACTTTGTCATCCTGACAGGTTAATGCCCATCGGAAGCAGGAAATCTGGAAGGACATCGTCCGGGCTGTCCGGTCCGTGGGGGTCTACAAGCGCCGGATCCGCAACTGCAAGAAGAGGTGGCAGGACCTTCGGGGCTGGACCCGGAGGATTGCACAGGTCCAGCTGAAGCTGTCGCCTCCTCGCAGGAGGGGCGGAACACGGACCCTGATCCCCCACATGCTCCAGATCCTGGCAGTGGTGTTTCCAGACCTGGATGGGCAGCTGAAGGCCAGACAGCAGCAAGGAGGGGGTGAGTCAAAGACTGCACTGTGAACTCTGTATTACATGCTTTGTGCCCTCCTCTGGCCTGGTTCAACTGCCACAGTGCAGCAGTCATGTTGTCCAGGAGCCATGTCCCTCTATTGTGCACTGCCCACTGCTCATCTGATACCCAGGTGTGGCCCTTACAGTCAGGGAATTGTGTCACTTGGGACTGTGTCCTTGCAGTTTGCTTCACTAAAGGTGGGGGACAGCATCTGTTTCCCTAACTCTGTTGTGGGCATCATGGGTGGGTCCATTGTTCACACAACGCCTGGGTTTGGACATGTGATCTGCGTGTTGCTTTGATATGCGGTCCACTTGCTGAGCTGAGCCACCACATGTGCCTGGGGTATGTGGCACACGCCCATGCAGCGGGTGGGAACAATGTTTGTGCCCCAGGAGTGTGCAGATTACGTGTGTCACACATACATAGCCAGCTATCCACTGTCCAGGGCACATCCCTCATTCATGTGGAGCAGGACAGTCATGCCTACTCCAGGCCATGCAATGCACTCTGTACTCCCACTCCCGTGTATCAGCTGACACATTGTGCACAGTGATTTGACCCCTCCGGTGTCTGCCTCTGTGTCAGTGTGCTGTGGATTAGTTGCCAGGACTGCTGGGGTGTTTCTTGGTAGGGGCTCAGCATGCCCCTGGAGATGTGACCATAGGAGACGATACTTGTGTGTCACATAGGTGTTTGATCAGCTGCCCGTGCAGACTGGGGTATGCGAATGTGATGTTCAGGCAGCTGTTCCCCATTCACAGCAAATTGTGAGGGGCTCAGGTTCAGAGGGTAGTGTCACAGGTCTCCCATATGTCCAATAGGTGTGACCTGGACAGATGAGGGTTGAGATGATGTGTTGTGTGGGGGATGTACATGTGCACTTGTGCAGCTCCAGGACTTGCATTCCCCATGACCTACTATTGTGACACAGTGCATAGTGTTGTTGTCTGGCTGCCAAGTCATACATCACTGAGACAGTGATGTATGACTTAACAGTCATGCCTCTGCCATGGCATGTGTCAACTTATTTGTGGTCCTGCAGGGGAGTGACATGTGCTACATGCACACCATAGTGGCGCTGGCTATCAGGACATGGGTGCATCATGGTGTCTGTCGCTGGTATGCATCACATGCATTTCCTATTTGACTCTGGGCATCCCTTTCATCCGGAAACCTGTACTGACTCAGTGGCAAGAGCTGTGATGTGTCCACACCGTGTCCTCTGCACTGTCCAACTACTGTGTACTTGGTGCATGTGTCCACACTGGGGTGTTGCAATCCAACAGACACCAGACAGATGGGTGCAAGGCCATGTGGGATGTGAGTGCCATGCTTGGCATCAGACTGACAATTGGCTTCTCCTGTTCAGTTAGGGCACTTTTAGCAATGTACAACTAATGATGCCAGGGCTTGCTCTGTGATGTGCTGTGCTCACAGTGGTGTGTGCGTTTTGTGCAGGTGACTGATGTCTGTCTGTTTCCCCATTGTTTGCAGATACATCCACGGCCACGGAAGGGGACAGCTCCACGGACCAGGAGGAGCCAGAGAGCCAGACTGGGTCAGCAGCCGAGGAGTGGTCGGAGGGACCCAGTGGCACGGAGGGCGAGGGGAGCCACACCGAGGAATCCTCAGCACCATCCACCTCAGCTGAGGACCAGAGCAACTCGGAGGATGACTCGCTTGTGGAGGCGGGTGTCAGCAGCCACCACACCCCAGCTAGTGTTGCTGTCCCCGCCACCACCAGCACCACCACCGCCCTCCCATCGGCTCCCATTCCCAAGGTCTGTGGAGGCTCCCATGTTCGGGAGCGTGTCTCCTTTGGCCCAGGCACCGCACCCCCTGCCCCTGTGTCCCCTGCTGCCCTGAGTGAGGAGTCTGTGTACCTCCTTCGCCAGCTCCATGTAGGGCAGACAGCCATGCTGAGTGTCCTCCATGCGTACACCGCACTGTTGACTCAGCTGGTGTCGTTCATGGAGGGCATCTCATCGGGCATGTCTGACCTACAGAGGGGCAACAGGTCCATGGACTCCTCCCTGACGGCAGCAGTGTCCCTCCTCAGACAGTCCCTCACCCCTCCTGCCTCTGCTCCATCCACACTCCCCAGCACCTTGCCCGTCCCAAGCACACACACACAGGCACAGGCACACACCAGCACACACACATCCAGCACACAGACACACACGCCACAAACTAAACGCACATGCACGCACAGTCAGGGGACTGAAACCAGACTCACAGGGGATGGGGCCCTGGTACACACACATGCATCCACGGGCACTGCGCAGTCCTCAGTTGCCTCTCCCTCCAAAGCACCCTCCCTTGCCTCACCTGCAACCCCAAAGACCCAGCGCCTCTTCCTCAGTGACCTCGGCCTCTTCCCCTCCGATCCAGCTGCCCCAGCATCCAGGGGGAAGAGGAAGCCCCCCACATGGAGCAGAGTGCCCCTCGCCCCCGGACACCCTCCCCAGGCGCAGACAGACTGAGGCTCCCACCCGCAAGTCCCCCCGGAGTGGTAAGAGCAAGACCCCGCCGCCGCCCTGCAGCTCAAGCACCAGGTTACCTTCCTCCATCCCTCAGGCCCCCACTCCACAGGTGCCCCCGCCACACCCTGCCCCAGGTTCCCCCACCCACAGATATACCATCCCCAAGAGGCTCCGGCCTTCTCCCCCTGCCACTTGCTCTCCCGGCACCACACCCCCCGCTGCGCTTGTCTGTGCCACTGATGTGGTGAGGGTGTCCTCCCCCTCTGTCCAGCCCACCTTGCCTGTTCCCCATTCTCCTCCCCTGGTGGTAGGCACTGCAGTGGAGTCCACTACTACCCTGTCTGACTTGGGCACTGCAGTGGCGGACCTGTCCACTCCATCTGCAGGGTCCACTGCAGTCGTGCCGGCACCCACAACATCTGAGCCATGCCCCCCAGTTGTGCCGGCACACACCATGTCAGACACCTCCACTGCAGTTGTCAGTGGCTCTCCAGCACCCACCACCCCTTCCCTGCTTCCTTCTGGTGAGCCCTGATCCTGTCCCTGTGGTGCCTGGCCTACCCCCCCCGGTTGCCCCTCCTAGTGGATTGTCCCTGGTTTTGTGCAGGCATGTGTAGGGTGGCATCTGCCACTGTCACCCACTTGTGACTTTGTTGATGGACTGGCCATTGGCCTTTGTTTATGTTCTACCGGACTTCTACTTTTAATGCCACATATGCTGAATAAAGCAACTTTCTGTTCTCTAGTGCTTTTGCTTCTGATGTACATGATGTTGATGATGCTAAGAATGCCCTTGCTGCAGTGATGGTGATATTTGGTCTCATGATAATGAAGTGTTACTGTGCAGGAACCCATGTGGTCCAGGGGTTATGTGTCCTATCCTGTGGTGTATCCATGTCATCCATAGCAGCATCTGAGGGTGTCATGTGTTCAGTATTTGGCAATGAGATTTCCTACTTAGATTGGCAACTTCACATCTGTGGCTTCCACCCCTGCACATCTGTTGTGCCTGCCATTGTTCTATTCGTCTACTTCCCTGACCGTGTGGCCATCTCCAGTGAACATGCAGGTTTGGGCATCAATGGGGAAGGACTCATCTGTGTTGTCAGTGCAACATTGCTATACAAGTGTGTTGGATCTGTGCTGATGATTCCGTTGGCACTTCCATGACCAGGCTGATGGGACGGGAGCCCTCATTTGTTGCTAATTGTTGATTGTGTGTCCCATTGCTGCCATGGTATGGTATCTGTTCGCCTCACATCTGCAGTCTCCACAGGGTATCTGCATGTGTGTGCCCATTGGTGCAATTATGTGGGTCTGCATTCGGATGGTCACTTCTGTCATTGTGTCATTGATGATTGTTGACGGTGTCAGCCCCCATGGGTGTTGTTTGTCTGCACATGGCCAAAGTTATGTCTTATTTGCACTGCAGGATTTGGCTCCCCCAATTTATGTTGCAATGGGACACATACACTACTTTGCCACTGATGTGTTTGTTGTTCTGTGACCAGGAATCATCCATGCAGTTTGGCAGTTGCACCTCTTACTTTGTCAACACTTGCCTTTTGGTCACTGTGATGATGGGGGTTTGGACCCCATTGCCACAATGTTCAAGATGTGCAGCACCTATGGACCCCACACTTGCCTTTTGGTCACTGTGATGATGGGGGTTTGGACCCCATTGCCACAATGTTCGAAATGTGCTTCAGCTATGGACCCCACACTTACATTTTGGTCACTGTGATGATGGGGGTTTGGACCCCATTGCCACAATGTTCGAAATGTGCTTCAGCTATGGACCCCACACTTACATTTTGGTCACTGTGATGATGGGGGTTTGGACCCCATTGCCACAATGTTCAAAATGTGCTTCAGCTATGGACCCCACACTTACATTTTGGTCACTGTGATGATGGGGGTTTGGACCCCATTGCCACAATGTTCGAAATGTGCTTCAGCTATGGACCCCACACTTACATTTTGGTCACTGTGATGATGGGGGTTTGGACCCCATTGCCACAATGTTCAAAATGTGCTTCAGCTATGGACCCCACACTTACATTTTGGTCACTGTGATGATGGGGGTTTGGACCCCATTGCCACAATGTTCAAAATGTGCTTCAGCTATGGACCCCACACTTACATTTTGGTCACTGTGATGATGGGGGTTTGGACCCCATTGCCACAATGTTCGAAATGTGCTTCAGCTATGGACCCCACACTTACCTTTTGGTCACTGTGATGATGGGGGTTTGGACCCCATTGCCACAATGGTCATGGCCTGCTTGCATTGTGGGTGCCACACACATATATGTGTGGCACATGTGCTAGGGGGTCACATTGTATGTTCAAAGTCATGTTCGGTGTTGTAGGCATTTGACACAGTCTACACACGCTTGTCATGGTGTTGGGGGATGTCTTCTTCTTGCATTCCCTAGGTTGTGGTGTGCTGGTTGTGTCATGCATTGTCCATCCTATGAGTGGGGGTGGTAGTAGTGGTAGGCATCCTGCCCCCTGGCTAAGGGTGGTGGTAAGCATCCTGCCCCCTGGCTAAGGGTGGTAGTAGTGGTAGGCATCCTGCCCCCCTGGGTGAGGGTGGTAGTAGTGGTGGGCATCCTGCCCCCCTGGGTGAGGGTGGTAGTAGTGGTAGGCATCCTGCCCCCCTGGGTGAGGGTGGTAGTAGTGGTGGGCATCCTGCCCCCTGGCTAAGGGTGGTAGTAGTGGTAGGCATCCTGCCCCCCTGGGTGAGGGTGGTAGTAGTGGTAGGCATCCTGCCCCCCTGGGTAAGGGTGGTAGTAGTGGTAGGCATCCTGCCCCCCTGGCTAAGGGTGGTAGTAGTGGTAGGCATCCTGCCCCCCTGGGTGAGGGTGGTAGTAGTGGTAGGCATCCTGCCCCCCTGGGTGAGGGTGGTAGTAGTGGTGGGCATCCTGCCCCCTGGCTAAGGGTGGTAGTAGTGGTAGGCATCCTGCCCCCCTGGGTGAGGGTGGTAGTAGTGGTAGGCATCCTGCCCCCCTGGGTAAGGTTGGTAGTAGTGGTAGGCATCCTGCCCCCCCTGGCTAAGGGTGGTAGTAGTGGTAGGCATCCTGTCCCCCCTGGGTGAGGGTGGTAGTAGTGGTGGGCA
The DNA here is from genome assembly GCA_963921515.1 of Calotriton arnoldi. Lineage (NCBI taxonomy): Eukaryota > Metazoa > Chordata > Amphibia > Caudata > Salamandridae > Calotriton > Calotriton arnoldi. The sequence continues at coordinate 113,210 of CAWUFW010018353.1, forward strand.
TCCTGCTCCCCTGGGTGAGGGTGGTAGTAGTGGTAGGCATCCTGCCCCCCTGGGTGAGGGTGGTAGTAGTGGTGGGCATCCTGCCCCCTGGCTAAGGGTGGTAGTAGTGGTAGGCATCCTGCCCCCCTGGGTGAGGGTGGTAGTAGTGGTAGGCATCCTGCCCCCCTGGGTAAGGGTGGTAGTAGTGGTAGGCATCCTGCCCCCCTGGCTAAGGGTGGTAGTAGTGGTAGGCATCCTGTCCCCCCTGGGTGAGGGCGGTAGTAGTGGTAAGCATCCTGCCCCCTGGCTAAGGGTGGTAGTAGTGGTAGGCATCCTGCCCCCCTGGGTGAGGGTGGTAGTAGTGGTGGGCATCCTGCCCCCTGGGTGAGGGTGGTAGTAGTGGTAGGCATCCTGCCCCCCTGGGTGAGGGTGGTAGTGGTGGTAGGCATCATGCCACCCCTGGGTGAGGGTGGTAGTGGTGGTAGGCATCATGCCACCCCTGGGTAGGGGTGGTGGTGCGCATTCAGGCTCCTGTGTGCATATGTGGCATTGGTGATGGGCATCCCGCCCCTATGGTGCTGCTGTTGCTGGTGTAAGTATATTCTGCATCCCTGTGTGTGTGTGTGATGTGTCGTGTACGTGTTGTATGTGTTTTGTGGTTGGTGTCTGGCTTACCTTCTGCGCCGTACGCGTCCGTGCCTGTTCCGGTAGTAAATGTAGAATATTGGTATGATCGGGACGAAGGGATTCATGGTTGGTTCGTGTCGTTCGTCCTTCTCGTTGCTTCGCGTCGTCCTCGTCGCTTCGCCTCGTCGCTTCGCCTCGTCCTCGTCGCTTCGCGTCGTCCTCGTCGCTGCCGTGTTCGTCTCGGAGCCGTGGATCGTGTTGTGGCGCGAATCGGAGCTTATGTGCGCCTCTCCCGGATGCTTTGACGTGCCGTGCGTAGCGACGGGTTCGGCGCGTACGGAAAGCGCATCGTACTTGTCCGGCCGGACGGGGCTGCATTTTTCCTTCCGTGCGACTCGATTCGGCGTTTCCGGATTCGCCTCGGTCGGAGAACAGGACCTGGTTTGGGTGAGTACGGCTCGGCCGGATTTTTTGCTGTTGTGCGCATCGTACTTGCTCGTTCGGTGTGCTGTACGGATCGGTCGGGAAACAGGCTTTCGCATGGCTTTTTTCCCGACCGAATGGTATTGGGTGCGCCTCCGACCGAGATCGGAATCGGCCCCAAAGACTTCAAGACAGGAATCAGGACAGGATACTTCACCTCTCTAAATACCGACGACTACGTCGCACCCCTCTCTGACACTCTCTTCCTCCTCGTGGTTCTTCCGCGATCTTCTTTCTAACCCACCCAAATTAAGTAGATGGTTCTGCATTCGATTTCTTCATCAGCATTTCAGAGCATCAGCACCACCCCAGCACCGACAGCATCCCAAGCTCCGAATTGTTTCTGCTGCTTCCGCTCCCAACAAGCTTAGCCTAACTAACTAACTAAACTACTTCAACTATACCCTTCCATAGACATGTACCACCCATTAATGTTTCATTTTTACAGAATACTAACTTCTGATTGGACAGGCGAGGGGGGGATGATCATCACACCATGCTTATACTTCATTTATTCCTTTAAACCATTGTTTCCAAACTCCTCCCCTTAAATTTTTATTCTTCCCTTCCTTTCCCATACATCTTTAAACTTTATTAATACAAAATGTATCATTTTTCTGAATACGGTTCCTTCATATGAACTCTTCACCCTCATGTTCCCAGGGCACAACTCCGCCGACCTTGGACGCGTGTCAAGACCTTAGTCAACCTTTCAAGCCTCCACACCAGGGCGTATGCGTTGCGCCACGTCAGTCTGCTCAACTCGGACAAGTTTAACAGGCCCAAATACGCACTAATAATAAAGTCAAAAGGAGAAATGTTATTCTCAAAAATAAATGATTTCACTGTATACCACCAACCTCTACTGTAACCCATACCATTTATTATTATTCTTTCTGCATTTGCGTTAGTGTAAACTCATTTGCTAATTTCAGCAAAGCAGGTGCCATGCATGTGAGCTTTCAAGCGGCCATTTTATAGCTCTTTGCGCAAGCGCCAGAATTTCCCTCCAAGCGTCAGCACGTCATACTACGTAGATGCAGTAGACGCATGCGCAGTAAAGATCCCGTGTTAAATGCATTCTAGTCCTACGTCCATGTTATTGTGGCTAGTAAACACATAGGCAAGCTTCATTCTTTTCCCGCGTATGATGAAAATGCATATTATTAATCACAAAACACGTTGTTAGTAATTTCGTTAATGAGTTTAAACGAGAGGATTGCTTCCGAGCAAGTCTCGTGTTCGAGTCCTTGCTCCATCAATCCCCTCTCTGATGGCATATTAAGCCATCACAAAATTTCCCATCCATCCCAGATACCAACTTTAACACTTCTCAGTTTTCTCCATTTGTCCTCTCAAACTTTCATCAATGATTTCGTTTCCTTCTAAATCTTGCATCTTCTTATATAACCTGCCTTTCATTTCTTCCAATTGTATTTCTTCGTACTTTCTCTTTCGTGTCTGACCCTTTCCTTTTCTGTTCAAGTGTACCTTTCCTTTCGTACCTTTTCTGCAACATCTATATGTAATCATTATTAACATCACTATTGTTATTATCATAACTAATGGTATTATTATCTGACCTAGAAAACTTTTCCCAAATTCAACAAACCATTTCCCTATTGATGTTATACTTTTTGTTAGTCTTCCCCACACACTGTCAACCTCCAGTTGGGTCAATTCTTTATGCATTCCCGTAATATTTTCAATATATCCTTTAATTTCTCTGCTCTTGTCTGGAATGTAAGTGCAGCAATGTTGAACTTTCAACATGCCACAAACTCCACCTTCTTTTGCTAATAATATATCAAGAGCAAGACGGTTCTGTAAAACCATAGATCTAATTGCAACCATTTCTGTGTTAATCATTAAAAATCCTCCTGCAGTATCTGTAGAAAGACGATCAACTATGGTTGATAATTACACATTTTCTGTGAATTCAGGATGACTCCAACTGAGGGTATCAGTGCACTAAAAATATCTCCTACAATTTCAGAAAAACTAGCCCTTCTTTTACGTGTTAGTCCATTAGAGTTCCAATTGGTTCCACTGATTTTATCTACATGATACATTTTTGGAAAAACTATTCCAAAATAACAGCTTCCGTACCATCTTGCAAGTAACCTGTAATAGGCATTGCTCCCACATACATAATACACTCCTGGAAACACAGGATCAGTTCCCCCTTTTAGTACCCATCCTCCTAATATTAGCACGTTATGTTCACATTCACTGGAACCAATGTAATTATTGTTATAATCTGTCTTTAACCTATGGAGGCAGAATTTCCCCCTTTTCACAAAATCCAGGGACATCGCAGCATGAGCCTTGCCACTTGCATAGATTCCCTCCTTCCCAACCCATGGAGGTACATGGGTTTTCTGTGTAGTTGCCTTCCTCATTAAATCCTGTCTCCTTTCTTCTACTAAATTCAAGAAATCTTTTTCTTCTTTTCTTAATGTACATGTTAGATTATCTTTGTGTGCCTGAACTAAATCTATTGAACTCATTGTTATGAAAAATTCACCCATATACTGTGCGTTTTTACTACTTTCTACTGGATTCATATTCTTTCTAATAGGTAGTTCAGAAAATACTACATCTAAATTAGAATAAAAATACTGCAATCTCCCTGTAGTAAAATAAACTTGATAAAATACTACATGACACACCATAGGTTAAAGGTATATGGTGATATGTAATCCCTTCTGATACTGATGAGGGCAACTTCATACATACATAACAGTTGTTAATTTGCATAGTGCTAACATACTGAAATAACAATTTAATAAACACATTAGAGGACGTATTATAGTCTGACTCATTGTGATAGTTTGCTTCATCTTCCACTCCTATTTCTAATTTAGTTTCTCTTAATCTATCTACCTTAACATTAGTTTCTGTATTATTCTTGTTACTTGTTTTCATTATTAAAGGTACCCCTATTGTTAGGAATAACCATCCTAATACTGCTAATAAAATACTACAAAAACAAAATCTAAGACACTTTCTTTTAACTCCACACTTTGGTTTTCCGCTAACTTCATTGTCGGCCATTTTGTTCCTGAAAATATTTATTTTCTCTTATCTTTTTCCTTTTTCAGTCTTTTGCCCTTCTTTCTGTTCTTAAGGAGGTTTCAATTGACTTTCGTCAATTTGTGCAATATGGACTTCTTCTGTCTCATCAGACAGATCCAGTGACTCAAATTCCTCAAGAATGACGTATGTCCACTCTGGAGCCTTGTATTTTCTGTTTAAATTTCTCAATCTTGGACTTCTTCAAGTTATTTTCGCTAAAGTCTGCTTAGGTCTTGTTTGACTTGTGATTTCGTTCACTTGCTCTGGTTTCTTTTCAGATTTTCTCAGGTGATTTTTTAGTTTCTTTACTCCAGTTGGCCAATTGTCTCCCTTTCTGACTCTTAATTTGTACTGCGTTTTCACCTTCCTTATCTCCTTGTAAAGTTCTTTTTATTTCATTTTTTCTGGGCACAATCTGTTTTATTTCTCTGTTTTCTGTGCTTGTACCTTCTTTTGCTTCTTCCTGCTCAGGTTCTACCGTATTTTGTTCTACTTCTTCCTGAGCTTGTTCTTCTAATTCTGTCTGATCCTGCTCAGGTCTTACTTCAAATCTTTCTTCTTCTGCCTGAGCTTGTTCTTCTAACTCTATCTGGTCCTGTTCAGGTCCTAATTCAAACTTTTCTTCTTCTTCTGCCTGACCGTGTTCTTCTCTTTTTCCCTCCTCAGGTTTGTTTATGTCTCTTTCTCTTTTCACCTGAGTGTGTTCTTCTTCCCCTATCTCTTGCTGACTACCTTCCTGTATTTTCAGTTTTGTTCTTCTTCTGGTTTCAATAGCATCATCAATTATTTCAATCACTGGGATCCATTCTTCCTGACTTATCTCGGGCTGCTCATCATATGGTTGTCTTTCAGAACCTATCACTCTAGATTCTTTAATTTCACAGTTAACTCCTGACGCTTCAGCCTGCTCAGTCAGTGGTGGCTCTTGTTGCTCTGATGGGCTCAGAACTCTCCTGGTATGACTAGCATGAATCCAATTGGGCAAACCTGCACACTTCACTGCTGTGGTAGTGACTAGTATGACTTGCCTTGGTTTGTCCCACCTTGGAGCTAGACACGATTTCCTTGCATGTTTCTTCACTAGCACCCAATCTCCAGGATTCAAATCATGCGCTTGATCTGGCTGTCTTTCGACTGCGTCTTCTCCAACCTGGTGAGAGATAGAACGCATCATTTCAGCCAATCCTTTGCAATAATCCAATACCAGATCATCAGTTATACTCATTAGCTTATTTCCCGGAATAAATGCCTGTCTCATGGCTCTTCCCATGAGAACCTCATGTGGACTCATTCCTGTTTTTCTGTCTGGAATGCTTCTGAGACCCATCAATACAAGAGGTAATGCATCTGGCCATTTCAGCTTTGTGGATGCACACACCTTTCCCAATCTTGACTTGATTGTGCCATTCATTTGCTCAACAACTCCAGAAGCCTCTGGACGATAAGCACAGTGTCGTTTTTGTTCAATGTTAAACGCAGCACAGATTAATCGAATTACTTCATTATTAAAATGAGGGCCTCTATCTGGTTCCAAAGTGACCGGAAAACCAAATCGTGGCACCAACTCCCTCAACAACAATTTTGCAACTGTAAGACTGTCATTTCTTCTAGTAGGGTAGGCTTCCACCCATCTTGAGAAAAGGCATACTATGACAAGTACGTATTTCAATCCGTTGCATGGGGGTAATTCAATTAAATCTAACTGCAATCTGGTGAAGGGTCCTTCTGCCTTACCGATTTTTCCCCAGCTTACCACTGTCTTTCTACCTGGGTTCTGCTGTTGACAGGTTAAGCATCTTTGGCAAAGGCTCTCTGCGACTACCCTGAACTTCGGATTATACCAACTTTGTCTGAATAGCCTGATCATTGAATCTCTCCCTATGTGTGTTGCTCCATGGTACACTCTCGCCATTTTTGAAAGCAAACAATCTGGCATGACTGGTCTTCCATCTAGATACACCCATACTTCATCATGTGGTCTTTTGGTACAGGCTGCCTTTATCCAGATTTCTTTTTCCTTTTCCTCAACTTCTTCCTGCAATTGTCTAATCTCATCCCATGTTTATGGCACTGAGAAGTACATAGGTTGGCATCTGGTTTCCCCCGTTTCAATTTTTCTGTTTATGGCTACTGCATTTTTAGCGCAGTATTTCGCCACTTGGTCATCATAATTATTGGCAGCAGTCACATAGTCATTTCCTGACTGATGTGCAGCACATTTTACAACTGCTATCTCTTTTGGCAATTGTAATGCTTCCAACAATTCTTTTACATTTTTGCTGTTTCTGATAGGAGATCCTGAGGAAGTCAGAAATCCCCTTTGCATCCAAAGCTGGCCAAAGTCATGCACAATCCCGAAACCATATTGATTATCCGTAAATATGGTTACTCTCCAATTTTTCCCCTTTTTGCATGCCATTGTCAAGGCAACCAATTCAGCTTATTGTGCAGACTTGACCCCAGGTAAACAGGGTGCTTCAATTACCCCTGAAATTTTACAAACAGCATATGCAGCACTTAAACCTCCTTCTTGTGTCCTAAGGCAGGAGCCGTCTACAAATAACTCATGATCTGCTTCTTTCAAAGGCGTCTCTCTTATATCTGGGCGGGGCTTTGTGCATAACTCAGTCACGTCCAAGCAATCATGATCACTTTCATCTTTCACTTCTTTGTCGCAGGGGTCTGGCAATAGAGTGGCTGGGTTCACATTCTCAGCTCCCAAAATCACTCTTTCGTACTTTGTCAAACGACTAGGGGTGAGGTACTGTGTTCTTGTTCTTGTCAAAAGGATCTCAACTGAGTGTGGAACGAAGACTTTTATTGGATGTCCCATCACTATCGACTCACTCTGCTCCAGACTCATACAAGTAGCAGCTACTGCTTTTAAGCAGCCAGGCAATGCTGAAGCTGCTGGATCCAATGTGGCCGAAAAATATGCCACTGGACGTCGGCTCAGTCCATGTCTCTGTGTTAAGACTGAAAGTGCACAATTTTCTCTTTCACAACAGAACAAAGCAAAGTCTTTTGAGTAATCAGGCATGCCCAAAGCAAGAGCTTCACACAAGCAATTTCTCAGTTTCACAAATGCTTCCAGGCAATCATCATTCCAATCCATTGGATCTTTTGCTGGTTTCCGGATCATCTGTATTAATGGCTTTTCTAGCATAGAAAAACCATTAATTCATTGTCTACAATATCCAACCATTCCCAGAAACATTCTCATCTCTCTCTGAGTCTGTGGCAATTGCATTTCTTTGATTATTTTTATTCTTTCCGGTGTTACTTTTCTAACTCCTCTTTCTATTTTATGCCCTAAATATCTTATTTCTTGTTGACAGAACTGTAATTTTTCTGGAGACACCTTGTTTCCTCCTTCAGCCAAATGGTTCAGTAACGCAATTGTATCTGTGACACAATCTTCTCGCGTTTTTGATGCCACCAATATGTCATCAATGTACTGAACCAGTACAGAATTTCCAGGCATAATCAATGATTCTAGCCACTTTTTCAAAATCTGATCAAAAATTGAAGGACTTTTTGTGTACCCTTGAGGAACACGACACCATGCGTAAATACGATCTTCAAATTTAAACGTAAAAAGATACTGGCTGACTGGGTGCAAAGGAATAGAAAAGAACGCTTGGCACAAATCAATTACTGTAAACCATCCTGCATTCCACGGTATCTGATAAAGGATCACTGCTGGATTTGGCACAATTGGACAACAGGGAATTACAATTTTATTTATCTTCCGTAGGTCTTGCACTATTCTGTACTTTCCGCTAGGCTTTTTCAGTCCCATTATTGGCGAATTACAGGGACTACCCATCACCTCTTTTAGAATACCTTGTTTAACCATTCGTTCAATTTCTGGAATAATTCCTGCTTTTACTTCTGGACTCATTTTGTACTGTCGGGTATTTGGATTCACTGCACCTTCTTTCACTGTCACTTTAACTGGGTCTATATTTGTCATTAGCCCAATGTCTTTTCCTGTAAAATCCCATACTTCTGGATTGACTGTCGTTCTTAATTCTTCTGGCAATTCATTCTCGGTTATTAATGAAAACATTTCATCTACTTCTGTTCCCTGTTTGGCAAGCCTCATCTTGTAAACAACATCCTCATCGGGGGTTTGGAAAACAACACCATCCGGTGTACAGTAGATCGTGCAATTCATCTTGCACAAAAGATCTCTTCCCAACAGATTTACAGGACTGGAATCGCATATTACAAACCAATGCATTTCTTTGAAGTTTCCAATGTGCACCTCCATTGGCTTTGTGATAGGGGTTCTAATCGGCTGGTTTGATACGCCTACAACTTGTATTGTCTCTCCCGAGAGGGGTAGGTTTGGGATGTCTGCTGTTCTCACAGTAGACCTGGTAGCACCAGTATCCAATAGGAAAGTAATGTCTTTACCTTCTACTCTCCCATCAACAAATGGACCTGACTGATCTACCGGCAAGGATGCGACAAGCACGCACTCCTCTTCCTCCCCCCTCAGGCACTGTCATTGTGCAGTATCTGAATGTTCCTCATCATTCTGTAAAAAATATTGTGCAATTGTTCTATTATTCTTACCACTTTCTCCTTGAAATCCGGTGTTCGCAGTGAAACTTTGATAATTCACAAAATTTGGCATAGGAGCTGGTGGCACCTGATATTGTGGAGTGACTACCTGTTGCTGCTGATTCATAAGTACTTCATTCTGCATCTGTGGGATTAAATTTTGATTTGGCCCATTATTATTATTATTATTCTGAGTACTCTTACACTCGTTCTTCCAATGTCCAAGCTTTCCGCACGCATGACAAGGAAACTTCTTTTTCGCTTCTTCTCTGTCCATTCGCCCCTTAAATTTATTGCCATTCGTTCCTTGATTATTCTGACTCTGTTCTTTCACTTGATTATTATTTTGATCATTTGCTTTCTCTTCTTGCTGCTCTGCCAATTTAACTTGAGCCCACATCATTTTCTCTTTTAGTTTCCTACGCCTGGCCTCAATGTCATCTCCGCAATATTTCGCATACTTTAGAATCTCATCCACTGTCTTACTTTGCCAACACAACATGTGCTGCTGTATCATCTGACTGATTTCCGGTTTTAAACCATATACAAACCTATACACAAAATGTCCCATATCTTTGTCACCAATATTCTCAAAACCACTATACTGCTTGAACACCTGCAATAACCGTTCATAGTATGCATGCACAGGTTCATTCGGTTCCTGTGTTGTTCTATCTATTTTTACCCAATCTGTTTCTTTAGGAGGGATTTTTCCTTTCAAATACGTAATTACTTGGTGATACTTTTTCATCACCTCTTCCGAGGGTGCTCCTGTTTTTGCATCTCTAGGATACTCCTCATTAGGCCAATCAATTGTGATATTACATTCTGTCCATAAATCAGCAGGTACCACTATGTCAAATAGACCATCCAGGTCTTTCAATAACACCTTTGAAACCTTCACAAACCTCTCTACCTGTTTGTACCACTCAACTGGTTTTTCTCTCAACTTTGGAAAATTATTTGTAAAATGATAAAGTATCTTGTCTACTCCAAGGGACATGAACATATCCACCTCCAGGAACCTCTCTCATTGGACTCAATTTTTCCACTTTTCCTGATTCTCTTACTGGAAATGCAGCTGCTGCTTCTCTCGCTTGTACTTCCTCTTTCTTCCTTATCCATCTAATTCTCCATTTATCAATGTCTCCCGATTTTCGCAAAATGCTCATTAATTCCTTTATCTGTAACCTTTTTCCTGAAGCATTTACACTTTCTAAATCTTTATTAGTAAAATCCACTCGATAGGGCTTCTGTAACAGCTTTGATTTCCCTATGTCTATTCCAATCTCTGAAGCAACTTCAGTTAATCTCTCGTGAAATATTCTTGCTCTCCTAGTTATACTCTTACAAAGAAACAACAATTCTTCATCATTGTAAACATTTAATCTTTCTGTGCCCACACATCCTGTCATCATCTCTTCCAATTCCACCTTCAATCTACTAATATCTAAAATCTTTGGTTTTGGGATCTGATTGTCCCTTTCCTGAGCCCACCTTTCTATTTCTTCAGAGTTGACTACTGTTGCGCTTGCAGTTCCAGCTGGAACTAAAGGTCTTCTTTCTCTCAAATTCATTGGTGTAACTTTCTTTGAAGTTTCCGCATGAGGTTCCACAATAGGGAGATCCAATAATGAAATAACTGACTCACTTTCACTAACCTGATCATCTGTGATTACTATCTCTTTTCTAGGACTATTTAATGGAACTGTCACAAGTTGTGATTTTCGGGTAATCTTATTATCCCCATATAATGGGATTACTGGACCAATGGTTACAGGTATTGTCAAAGCTTCACTATTTAAATTCAATTGACTTATCCTTTGAACTAGTTCTTCCCTATTTTTATTCAAAGCTTTTCTTTCATTATCTTGCAACACTCTGTTGTATGATGTCTCATGTAAAATCTGTGGAGTTAATGGTATTCCCATTACCGGCGCACTTGGGACAACCTTACTAGCTGCTTCTTGATACGGTGGTGGATTCTTAATTAAAATATCCTCCACTAACTCATCATCTGATTCACCATATCCTGCTGTGTTCATATGTTTTGTTTTCTCCTTACACTTTCCTCCAGAATGTTCCTCAGCCATCAACACTGGATATAACCCTTCTGATACCATCGCTCTCCTCCACTGTTTCATCTGCCCTTCTCGTGACTCATGCAAATGTCTTGGAAAGAATCCTCTATATCTTCCACCTCTGCATTTTTCTCGTTCATATGACTCAGTCTCCCATTCTTCCAAAGCCTCATATTGAGTTAACGTAGGTCTAGGTTCTAAATCCTTCATTTTCAATCTCAAATTCTGAAGAATCCTCCCATTAAACGTACCATCCTTAGGAAATGCTAACACACCATCATCCTTCGTGTACTCTACCCAGTTTTCCAACCATACACAGGTATGATATCCTCTTTCCATCATCATAAAAGATGCTGGTGTCTTCGGTGGCGGAATAGGAATTCCTTCTCTAGTCAACACAGGTTTATCCTTAACAAAGAAATTCTTTATTTTCTTTAAAAATTACATCTTTCTTTTCTCTCCATACATTCTTGAAGAACGGTGTAGAAAATTGTATTCCGCAAACCCTTGAAATCTTCTACCTGTACGTCTTGCACTGACAGTCAAATCAAAATCCCGCATACAATCCTTCTCTCCACCAATCCTAGCGCGGCTTCTAACTAAGCGTCCAATCAAATCAGGCTCACACTCGTATTCTGATCAATGTCAGCGCGGCCTTTTCTTGACGTCAGTTCTGCTCCTCACTACTGACCCCTCCTTTACAATGCTGCTCCTGTCACGCGCCCGCTGCTTCTACCAATCCCAGCGCAGCTCACTGTGACGTCAGTCCCACTCAGGCGATTTCTCACCCCTCCTTTACCAAGCTCCTCGTGTCACACGACCGCTGTGCCTACCAATCCCAGCGCGGCTCACTGTGACGTCAGTACCACTCCGGCAACTGACCCTCCCTTTGCAAGGTAATACGAAAACTTTATTTCTCAAAATTTCTTTAAACTTCTTTGTTATTAACAACGTAAAAACATTTGCTACTCTGTCTGTTCCACTAAATCAAAGGATAGTTTATTTCTTTTCACTGCGAGTAAAACCTTCCGCTTACTCTTCACCTAAGCTCCAGAGAACCTGCTACTCTTCCGGTATCACCCGTTAGGGAAATTTGAGACCGATGTTTCACCAGCGAACTCCTTTTGCTGTCAATCTAGCTTAGAAGAACCTGCTATTCCTTCAGGGTTACCCTTACTAGGTGATATAACGCCTAAAGTTTCACCAGCGAACTCTTTGCTTACAACCACTCTCACTTTTATACAGAAAATAGTCCCTAGTTTAACACTGCCAGCCCTACCTAGCTTCTCAGTGTTATTCCAACAGACGAGTAACCTCACTGCAGTGTGGTTTCTATCGCCACCTGCTATTCATTCCCCGGGAATTTTCCAGACGACATAGAAACAGGACACTAACTCTTTTGTTAAAACATTAACCAAAAATCAATAATCTATACTTATCACCAAACTAGTTACTAACAACCATCCTCTGTTACCAGAAAACTGATCCAGCGGTTTCCTAGCAACAGATACTCCACTACCATATACTCACCTGGGCCCATACAACTTGCTTCCGCTAACACTAAGTAGACCGCCGGAACATTTAGTTTTATATGATTCTCATACCTCAAGATCTAGTTATTGGTTCTTTAACTAAACCTTTCACTGATCAAACAGTTCTTTACTCTGGTCAATGGACCAGTTAGGTAAAACTAGTTGATGGTGATACTTAACATAACCTTATTATACATTTCTTGCTAAAAATAAAATAATGACAGACTCTGGTAAGCTTTAAAATCTTTATCTAAATTAATGGGTTGTGAACCATCTCAAAGCTTTTCAGTACAAACACCCTCATTCATAAGAGTGCCAAATTCAATCAAAATTAATTAGAAAATAACAGAAAATTCAGATTTCACGCAACAACAATACTCAGAAAGAAAAGGATAGAGAGAAAAGAGCATTTATCAAACGATGAACTTCATAGTTACCAAAGTATGGTGTGAAGACCAACCCCCTGGCCAAAGGGCTGGTAAGGGTCCCCAGGACAGATCAGGAGACAAAGACTTCAAGACAGGAATCAGGACAGGATACTTCACCTCTCTAAATACCGACGACTACGTTGCACCCCTCTCTGACACTCTCTTCCTCCTCGTGGTTCTTCAGCGATCTTCTTTCTAACCCACCCAAATTAAGTAGATGGTTCTGCATTCGATTTCTTCATCAGCATTTCAGAGCATCAGCACCACCCCAGCACCGACAGCATCCCAAGCTCCGAATTGTTTCTGCTGCTTCCGCTCCCAACAAGCTTAGCCTAACTAACTAACTAAACTACTTCAATTATACCCTTCCATAGGCATGTACCACCCAATAATGTTTCATTTTTACAGAATACTAACTTCTGATTGGACAGGCGAGGGGGGGGTGATCATCACACCATGCTTATACTTCATTTATTCCTTTAAACCATTGTTTCCAAACTCCTCCCCTCAAATTTTTATTCCACCCTTCCTTTCCCATACATCTTTAAACTTTATTAATACAAAATGTATCATTTTTCTGAATACGGTTCCTTCATTTGAACTCTTCACCCTCATGTTCCCAGGGCACATCTCCGCCGACCTTGGACGCGTGTCAAGTCCTTAGTCATCCTTTCAAGCCTCCACACCAGGGCGCATGCGTTGTGCCACGTCAGTCTGCTCGACTCGGACAAGTTTAACAGGCCCAAATACGCACTAATAATAATGTCAAAAGGAGAAATGTTATTCTCAAAAATAAATGATTTCACTGTATACCACAAACCTCTACTCTAACCCATACCATTTATTATTTCTCTTTCTGCATTTGCGTTAGTGTAAACTCATTTTCTAATTTCAGCAAAGCAGGTGCCATGCATGTGAGCTTTCAAGCGGCCATTTTATAGCTCTTTGCGCAAGCGCCAGAATTTCCCTCCAAGCGTCAGCACGTCATACTACGTAGATGCAGTAGACGCATGCGCAGTAAAGATCCCATGTTAAATGCATTCTAGTCCTACGTCCATGTTATTGTGGCTAGTAAACACATAGGCAAGCTTCATTCTTTTCCCGCGTATGATGAAAATGCATATTATTAATCACAAAACACATTGTTAGTAATTTCGTTAATGAGTTTAAACGAGAGGATTGCTTCTGAGCAAGTCTCATGTTTGAGTCCTTGCTCCATCAACACCACAGAGAACTACTTACCTCGCCTGAGTCCGGCCCGTACATTTCTTTTCTGGATGCCATTGCAACACAGAGCTCCTTCCCTAAGAGCCCGGAAAGACTCAAACAGCTCTTCCTTAATATTCGTGATTGTTTACGATCTCTGGGGCATTGACAGTACGCTCGGCTAAATAATTGTTTGAAGGCCTTGTGAATTGTGGTTTTGCAGTGCTTAAATTGCAGGTATATTCTATTAACATAACAAGCTACAGTGATATTTAACCGAGTAACGAGTAACAAATAAATCTCATCGCCTCCTTACCTTGCTGTTACTGCTTCCGTCTAACCTTCTGGCGATGTTGCTAAGGCGAGCCTTACACTGGTTAACATGCGCCCGCAGCGTCTGCTCCTTCGTGCTCCACCTGTCTGTCTGTCTCTTCAGCGCCTGCTCCAGTGCCGTGCTCCTGCCCCGCAGGGCCTCGGTCTGTGCTCGGAGTGTCCGCAGGCAGCAAAGGGTGTCCGGCTGCTGTAAGTCCCGCTGCCCCAGCACCAAGCCGCAGTCCTGAGTGCAGACTCCCGATGGTCTGTGATCACAGCACTCCTGCAAATGCCCTTCTACATCTTTCATGTTCAGTATTTCGTGGCAGCCTGGCTGGGGGCACTTGCTGGGGCTGTACTCAAGGAGCCGAGAGTGCTCGTCCAGGTCTTGCAAACGGACGGTGTTGCAGCAGCCCCTTCCCCGGTTACCACACTTGAACTCCAGCCCCTGAATGAGGTCCCTAAGCGGCGGCACCTGGTGCAGCTCCCAGACAGAGCTACGCTGACATCTCAGCGGGCAGAGCCCCTGCTTCACCGCCCACGGGTGCAGATATCCGCCACAAAAGATGTGCCCACAGGGTGTGGACAGGGGTACCTCGAGCGCTTGCGCGCCTCTGTATAAAGCTGAGAAATTCAAGAGAATGCGCGAAAACTAAGACAGGCGAGACGCGGAAACAGGCAATCTGCACATGTGTTTTGGGAGACCGGAACATCTGTCAAAGCTTATTGAGACACTGCCTACCTGCGCAGGCTCAGTGAGAGCTCGAGCACTTCATTTTTGTTCGTGCAGTAACGGTGATCCACGCGTGCAACATGACTAACTGCCTTGGTTCCTATGGAAAAAAAGCATTGGCAATGCAACAGGACTCGCATTTACGCGAGACCTATTTCATTGCAAACGTCCGTACAGTGTAACACTTGAAGTAAAGAGGCCAGTAGCCACGGAAGGATACAAATGACGGCATGGCATAATAAGGCGGGACTTAACAAGCCTCATTATCAATCAGAAGACAGAACTGACGAAGGACAAACACAGAAGTAAATGAAAAATATGGGCGGAGAGTGAGAGCAGCTTGTCTCCTCATACTGGACTACTGCATGCCTCGCAGAGCGAGCAGCGCATGCACGCTGCCGCTAAACCTCAACCTAAAAAGTAAACCAGGGATCTAAAGGTTTTAAAAATTCCAACTGTGAACCAATCCATGATCTTGACCAAGCCCCTCAATGCCTGAAAAACTTTTGGTTTCCTCTCTAAGTGTCGACAACCCTCCTCCAGGGATCAATCACTCGGCAGATTGATGTTACAATCTCCACATAAAATAAGTGGGAGAGGCCATACTGTTAGTTCCGTAGAAACAACTTTGATTACTCCAGGGTCATCAAGATTGCTCCCATACATTACACATAATGTCATTTTCCCCTGGAGCTTAATTAGCATTCTGTTTAATTATTTATTTAATTTTTTTATTCTTTTTATTTATTGCATGATTAGCGAGCATTTGCATTGCAATAGGTCTCGCATTTGCGAGGGTTTGAGCTATTGGCATTGTAAATGACAATGCCTTTTATTTATATGTTTAGAAAAGCTGCAAGAGGTGCGTAAACACACACTTTGTACTTGCTTACGAGAAGCAAGGCTGGCAGTAAAAGAGGCGTAGTTTCTGCCAGCGTTGCTTCCGGTTGGCAACAACTGTATGTACAAGCTGTGTGTTTATGCACCACTTGCGGATTTTTAAAATACATAAATAAAAGGCATTGGTGTTTACAATGCTAATAGCTCAAACACTCGCCAATGCGAGACCTATTGCATTGCAAAAGCTTGTTATTTATTTTTTGCAGTTTATAGAGCACGAACTCTGCCCAGAGCATTGGAGTGCTTTGCATGAGCAAAAGCTGACATTACACAAGCCCAGATTCCTTTTTTTTTTTTTTTTTTTGGTAAGGCATTGGAGATTAAGTAATTTGGCCAGAAACACAAAATGTTGAGCAGATACCAGAACCTGGTTTCCGAGTTGCTAAGTGTGCAGTGGCTTTGGCCGTTAGGCCATATCTCCTACAGTCTCCTTCAAACTATTGTGGGATGTCCACAACTTTTGTCAACCATTCGTCTGAGTAATGTTTGGGTAGGAGCCTATTAACCACTTTTAGCATTTGTATCGTAGGGTATGGTTGGCTGACGGATGAAAATGTAATTAACAAATTTGCTTATGTACCGATATGGTTTTGTCGTCTATTTTTTTAACTGATACATTAATTAGATGATAGCTTTGTTGAAATGTGCATGAGCTAAACGAATGGGGACAAGATATGTTTAAGATGTACATCCGAGCATGAAACGTTGGCAAATTACTATTAAATATATTTCAGACTTGTTGAGCTGTGCCTGCACTCAAAACCTGATAAAAGGTTGGATTAAAGTATACCTCAATTAGGCGGCAATGTTAGCGTCTGTCACGAAAGCCCAAAAAAATACACAGCACTACATATTCCGAATGTAAGGACATTAATAGATACATCTGCATGGCAGTCACTTAGACAAGGGCAGACTGAGTTCTCAGAGAGCTAGCACAATCAGACCCTGGTGATTCTCACCTGTGCTGTTTCCGTCTGGCGCCGACAGGTGGGACATTAGTCGGTGTCACCGGCGTGCAGAGAGCATAAGTCCCTCGGATCAAGCCACACCAGACTCCCAACATAGCAGCTGAGGCCGAGCCCCAGGGGAGGCTCCTTCCTTTGAGTGCAGACACCTGGAGTGACTGCTGCCCCTGCCCTTCGAATCGGTGACAGAGGAGAAGACTTCACTGAGGAGCTCCGCTCCCCCAATTCAAGTAAACATTGCTGCTGTCTCCAATTACATTTATACATATTTTTGCAGCTTTATATAGCGCGAACCCCACCCAAAGTATTGGAGTGCTTTACATGAGAAACAGATACATTACACAAAGATGCATTCTGCTTTTTTAAGAAACGGGTAGATGAAGTGATTTGCCCAGAATCACAGAAAGTTGAGCAGACGCTGAGACTCGAACCGGGTTCCCACGTTCCAAAGTAGTCAGCTCAGGTCCTAACGCCACACCATCTCCCAAAGACCCCCGCCCGCTCTGTAGTAAATGTTAGGTAACCATGATCCGCTCTAGGTTTGCTGAAAGGGGCTCTTAGCCACTCTTACTATGCGCCTACCCGCACTGAAATGCACCCACTCCAAGATGGCCGCTAACAATGCCTACAAACTCTAGGCAGCTGCGCGTTTCCCGTTCCAGTTCAAGAAGCGCTTTATTTAAAAAAAATACCATTGTAAACCACCAATCATCATATATCTCGTCCATTAGACGTTAACAGAACATCACAAGCATTTGCAATGCAATAGGACTCGCATTTACGCGAGACCTATTGCATTGCAAACGTCCGTACAGTGTAACACTTGAAGTAAAGGGGCCAGTAGCCACGGAAGGATACAAATGACGACATGGCATAATAAGGCGGGACTTAACAAGCCTCATTATCAATCAGAAGACAGAATTGAGGAAGGACAAACACAGAAGCCAATGAAAAATATGGGCGGAGAGTGAGAGCAGCTTGTCTCCCCATACTGGACTATTGCATTCCTCGCAGAGCGAGCAGCGCATGCGCACTGCCGCTAAAGCTCGACCTAAAAAAGGAGGGAGAGGTGGGTTTGCCCGCCCTTCACTACTCAGCTGCTGCCCGAGTGCATAAAATGCGAGGAGCGCCATTAATTATTCTGAGAGCAACCTCTTCATCCGCCAAGATTGATAAAAGGTTAATTGAAATTTTGATATTGCCTGGCACCAAAGTTACTTCGTCCCCTAGGGAGGGATCCTGCACGTAGCCCGTGAATGATTGGTTTAATCGTGTGTGTAGCACATACAAATTAAAAGCCAGGACGCTGATTGGAAACAAAACAGAGCTCTTTGTGCATATTGCTCCTGTTCCGGGCTGTCGTGTTTATCCATACATCTCATCAATCAATTAGCAGCGGGATCGTCATGGATTTTTCTTTCCCTTTTTTTGCTGTCAGATATGTTTGTTTTTTCTTTAGACTCAATTTCAAAGTACGCGGCATTGTGCCAATGGAGATGTAAGATCATTAATTGGGAAAGGGGTGCAGGGAGTGCACGTCGTTCTGCTAGGCCCCCGTTTCCTTGTCAAATATCAGACGGTGTGAAAAGCAAGAAGGCAGTGTAATTCCCATGCCATAACAACCAGTCCTGAATTCGTTTGGCCTGTTCCCATTCTGCTCGGGGACAACCACGTGAAAAGTCTTGCTGTCGCTTTTCCTCTCGTGTTTGCTTAACACCACACACCGATTGCTCTCTCTCACCCGTTTATCATTGCCTGATCCCTCAGCTGCACTCTGCCATCTTCCATCTTTCACTCCCCCTTATATCTCCTTTGCTGCAGATATTTTCTTCCATTTAAATATTGTAATACTGACCAATTTCTGAGGTCACACCACAAACTCAAACGCTAGGAGCTCAAATTGTTCCCTGACTAGTGGTAATCTTCCTTACTCTTAATGCTGAATTTCTCCAAACGGATGCTAATCTCCCTCAGCCCAGTCATTACTTTTGGAATGGATGAAAAGAATGAAATGAAATTTGCAAAGCGCAACTGTTACCAATGGTACGTCTTGGTGCTGTGAGGCTCCTTACCTTAACATTTAGCCCCGATCATCAACTATTGCTTTTATACTGGATATTCTTCGAGAAGAGCCACATTTTCAAATGTTTACGAATACATGTATGGCTGTTGGTTTCTCAGTGACATAGTGGGGAAGGGTTCCATAGTTTTGCTAACAGGAACAGAAGGCGCGTCCTCCCATTCCACTGCGTCTTACATTTGGAAGGTCCAAAAGAGAGAGACGAGAGGAATGATGGGATCTTGGAGGTATATAATGGCTCAGCTTATTTTTAATATAGACAGGTTCTCTGTTTTGATAGGCTCTGTGGGTTAAGCGAGTGCTTTAAATACTGTTGGGCATGTGTACATGTTCTATCTATGCAGGACCAAGTGCGAACGTTATGCGGAAAAAGTTTCGCCACACTGAAACTATTCCGCAGACTCTTCCCTTGGATTCCGCTGAACTGCAGAAAAACTGTCACTCAAGCCCTTTTTCTGAGTAGACTGGACTATGGGAATGCGCTTTATGTGGGCATGCCCGAGTATCTCTTCTCTCGCCTGCAGGTAGTCCAAAATGCAGCTGCTAGACTGATCTGTAATAAAAGCAGGTACAGCTCAGCATCAGACAGCATGAAGGAGCTACACTGGCTGCCAGTGCGCCAGAGAGCCAAGTTCAAGCTCCTCTGCCATGCTCACAGAGCTTTACATAAGAAAGGCCCACACATCTTGCAAGACAAGATTGAATTTTACGCTCCGTCACGAAACCTGAGGTCATGCCACCAGCCCTGGCAAAGATTAAACGCACCACCAGAGTTAGAATGGGAGACCGCTCCTTTTCTAAATTGGCTGCTGTTCAGTGGAACGACCTTCCGCTTGACCTACGATTGACAGACGAATATCTGCTTTTTAGAAAGAAACTAAAAACCCTCTTATTTCCCAGATACTAAGTCGATTAGCCATTACTTAAGAACACCCCACTCTGTAACCAAATACCCTTTCCTTTTCATCGCAAAGTATGCTCTCCTAGCGCCGTGATGTCCCTCGGGATGAATGATGCGCTCTACAAATACAAAATACAAGCCCCTATCGCCACGTGAGCGTCACTTTTTTGATGCTCCGGTGGCCTAGCGCCATTTCCCATATTTACAGGGTGGCACTCAGCCACTCAACGTGGCTGAACGCCATCTTGTAAATAACTAAATATGCCCCTTTCCACAGCAGTCCTCTGCAACAAAGGGGCGTGCAATGGGTGTTGCAGTGGGTGTTCCACCGCAACACCCATTGCTTTTTGACACTGCCCCAGATTTACAAGGCTGAGGCAGCGCCAAAAACTAACGCCAGCAATACCTGGTCTAAGCATGGTGATACTAGGAGAAATTATTTTCTGCTTGTTTTTTGCTCTTTCTATGTGTGCTGCATTCTTCAGCACACATAGAAAGAGCAAATCACCATGAATGATTGTTTATGTGCAGGAAGGAGTCTCTTCCCGTACATAAACAATCGCCCCTGCAGCACAAGCAACCTTGCAACATGGCGGCACTAGGCAGCTTCTTTTGCCCCAGCGCTAGGATAAACACAGGGGAGTGCCATATTCTTGTGAATACCTTACATCCATGCATTTTAAAAATGTCAGAGTGCAGCATTGCCAAATTTGGCGTAGCAGCACCCTCTGACATTTTTTTGTAAAAATGCCCCTAAGAATCATACGAGTTGCTGAAATCTGAACCAGTTGCAGGCACATGTCCAGGTATTGGCGGTCCTAGCAGCAGTACATTACTGTAGTCCTATTTGGATGTAATATGTGCCTGAACAATTGTTCTATGTGCCAATAAAGGTAGAGGAAAGATTTTATATAAAGTTCTGAGCAAGCAAAAATATGTAGCTGCTGTGTTCGCAATGAGTTTTGAAAGCCTCAGTTGATTGTCAAAGCAAACTCCAAATGTTTTGCTGTACAACAGAGGAGGGTGGACAGCCTAGACAATTTGGTCACCAGGCAGGACACCATCCTGGGGTCTGTTCACTGAAAAAGAATACATAATTTTCTTCGCCTTCATATTTCACATAATTTTGTTCTTCCAACCTGCTGTGGTTGGCACTCACTGCTGAAAGGTAGCACTTGTGCTTTTGTGCTGATCTGAAATGGAGATGACAATTTGAGTGTCACCAGCATATGACAATAGTGAGAAGCCAAAGGCCTTCAATATGGATGACAGAGGAGAGAGACATGAAAATGTGCAATAAAGTTGGACAGAGCCAGGGCCGGACTGGGAATAGAAACCGGCCCTGGCAAACTGCTCAGCCGGCCCCCCTGGGGTGAGGGGAGTGCAGCCGAGCAGTTTGCGAGGGCCGGTTTCGGCCGATTTTGTTACCGGGGGCTGATATTGCCGACCCCCGGTAACAAAAACGGCCCCCCAGGGGCCCAAAACCGGCCCCCACCCTAGCGGCCTACCGGGGAAACGCCTGGTGCCTGCTATGGCCAGTCCGGTCCTGGACAGAGCGCAGATTGTCGGGAACGCCACAGTTAGTAGAGGAAGGTGCAGATCTAATTAAGGAGCAGCAACCCATGTGCGATCTGTCTTCCAGAAAGGATTTAAACCATGTAAGGGTTTTCTTACAGACACCAAAGACTCTAAGCTTTTTAAGTAGCACCTGTTGAGAAATTGTGCTAAAGGCCACCTTCCAACCAGGCAAAACACTTTTTTATTTGAGTTTTCCTCATCGTCGTATGTCAACACCCCCCCCCCCCCCCCCCTCCCAACCCACCGCTCTTACCCGCACGGGCCACGCCTGCTTCCAACAGTCGATCCTCCGCTGTCCACAATAGTGTTGGATTTGTCTGTAGTTCTTAAAAAAGTGCTGGCTCCGTGCTGTATATCAATCTACAACCAAATTGAATGTCATTTAAGAGCAAGTTTTCCTCTAAATAAGATGAGAGCTGTGAATTTACCTCCTTTCTCCAGATTTTTGAACCGAGAGGGAGAAATAAGATTGGTCTGTAATTAGACAAAGGCGAAGGGTCCGACTATTGGTTTTGTTAACCGAGGTCTGTCTACAGCTTTTTTCCAGCCTCCAGGCATATGTGCGGGTGCTGGAGAAAGATTGAGCAACTCTTTCATGGTGGCTGCAATTTCAGAAGCCAAAAGCTGAAAATTTGATGGAGGATCAGGATTTTCCGTTGATGCAGATTTTGCTGAAGGCAAACTAGTGATGACTAGTTGTTCGATAAGCGCTAAGGGTCCTTCCAAGGTAGTTCCTTTACGGGGGTGAGCCCCAGCTGTTAGATCCAAAAGGTTAACTATACGAATGTTCTGATAGATGGGCTCAATTTTGTCCCTAAGTTATCACACAGTGATTGGGAAAGGCATATCTTTTCCTTTCTAAAAGCGCATGGGTACCGCATGTTGTTGACAATCAAGAACAGGTCCGGGAGGGGGGGTTTGAATCTGAAATGGTTTCAGTGTAGCAGGTAGCTATAGTGGGATTTGTTGAGGGGTATATATTATTGTATGGTCACTTTATAAAACTTTTTTGCTTAGGGTTCATATTCCATCTCCCAAAGGCGACCACATTTTTTTACATTATTTCTTTGTGTTATGCAATGAATCCGAAGACAAGGGCGCTGTGCGCATGTGTCGTTTGGGTTTAGATTGTTGCTTTGGAACCATGGAGACTAACGGATTTGTAATACATTTGTTAAAGTTTTGAAGTTAATATCTCCTTAAGGTAAGAAAACTTCAGAGGCATGCTGAGAATGAGGGTGGGGCTAATTTTAACAACAAAGACATTAGGGCCTAAATGTACTAGGAGTTGTGGGAGCGTTTGCACAGCACTATATAATTTTGCTCTGTGCTCTCTGTCTTATCTAATGGCTAGCAAACTAACGCAATTCTTTGAGTCGCTTTCTGCAATGCAAATATCTTACAAAACCTTAGTAATTAATACAGTCAGTGTGTGAGTTTTTTAAAACACATTTTATATAAAGCAAACATAGCTTCAAGAAGCAATGGCGTTGACATTGTTGGACATTGCAACAAGATCACCTCATGCACAAGGTGCTCTGTCATTATATTTCGATTCACAATTTTCTTGAAAAAGTATAATGACATTTTTTTATGTTAAGTTACCAGAGATTTGTATAACGCTATATTGTCGTTAATATGACCTCACTGCTCTGTCAGTTTCTGGTAACGTTACACACTGGAAAAGTTAGGGTGCTTGGTGTGTGTATAGATATTTACCAATTTGGGTATTTTTAGTATTATCCTTCTACCTCCTTCCAGATGTCTCTTCTTCCAGACTTGTTAATTCTCCCCCCCAATACTTAGCAACGTGTTAACGTTTTATAAAGAAATCAGCTTTAGGTCTTTGTGAAGCCCAGGCCCATCAGCCCATAAGCCCTGCAGTGTGCTATCCTTCCTGTCCAGTGGTCTTATAACCCCTGGCAGCATTTCGAAGGGCCCCATGGTTCCACAACTAAAGCCAGTGGGTGTTGTGGTAAGATTAGCTGGAGTTCCCTGATTCAATATGTGTTCCATTGCTTCTGGGGACAAATGTCTACATGGCCAAGTTGTCGGAGTTCTGTCATGTACTCTTTACCAAATGTTTGTAGGGGACTGTCAAGCCTGAATGGTAACTGTTAGACCTATCAGCCTTAGGATAGTCTTCCCCCAAACTTTTTGTCTTATTCCTCAATTTTTGCTGATCTTGTTTTATTGGCCTTAGGACTTTGTGCACTTTATCACTGCTAACCAGTGCTAAAGTGAGGGTGTCCTCACCTTTAAACATGGTAAAATTGGCTTACACCCAATTGGCACATTTAATTTAATTGTAAGATTCTGGTAAAGTGGTATTACATGCCTGAGGGCCTGTAAATTAAATGCTACTAGCGGTCTTGCAGCACTAATTGTACCATTCACTTAAGTAGCCCTGTAAAACATATCTCTGGCATGCCATTGCAGCCTTTGTGTGCAGCATTAAACTGCCATTTCGACCTCACAAAATAAACCTTTCACTAGGCTTAAACCTTCCATTTTAATACATATAAGTCACCCCTAGGATAGGACCTACACAGTTGAAAGGACAGGGTGAAGTGTATTTAAAAAAATAGACTGGAAGTTGGTCATTGTATATTGCTCCCAGACAGTGAGACAAAGGAGCATGGGTGTTGGCAGGATGGGCCATCTCTGACTTGATGAGGGGAAGGACCTGTCACCTACCACACTTGCACATCACAAACTTTTGAACTTGAACACACTCACAAAGAGTTTGACACTAGTCTATTGTGACCCAAGACAAGCTGTGGACAGGGCAGGAAGGCAGGAAATTTCAAACACCTCTTGGGGTGGAAACCTCCAGATCTTTCTCCTACCTCAAAGTGGGCATCAGATGTACATAATGGACCCTCAGCTCCAACTCTTCAGTACACCTCTGGACCTGTGGAAAACTCAGAAGGACTGCTGTGCTGCTCTGCAAGCAGGACAGCTACTCTGCTGCCCTTCTACTATGCCGCCTGAGTAAAAGGACTGAACCTATCTTGATCACAGGCCCAGCAGAGTAACTCCAAGGGCTAGTAGGCTGGCCTCGTGATCAAAGCCTCGGAGACAGAAAAGGCTCCAACCACCTTGAACCTGTCACCTGCACTCAGTCTACTGTGAGTCTTGCCCCACAAGTGATCACACCCCAGTCCTGGACCCTTGGAAATGGGCCTGAAGGTGCTCTGCCAGCCCAGCTGTGGTCCTGTGTGCAGAACTGCCACTGTGTGATGCATCACTGATGGAGGACTTCATATTGCAGCCCACAGTCTCCTCAGAACTGCAGATGCACGACGCATCCTCAAAACATGCCTTTGCATAGCAAGCCCTTCGACTGTATCCTTGAAGACGATGCAGGACTCTGCATCATAGCTGCTTCAGAATTGCCAGTGCACGACGCATCTTTGATGCAGGACTTTGTATAACAAGCTCGTCACAGCATCCTGGATGAGGATGCAGTACCTCGCATCGCAGCCTCGCAGCTCCTCCGAACAGCCGCTGTGCAAGGCATGCTTAACGCGGGATCTCGCAAAGCTCTACAACCAGGATTTAATGTACTTTATACAGTGGGCCTAACCTGGGCCCTGTATCAAGCGCACGCACTCTCACAGTCGGCCTGAGCTTGTGACTTTAACTCGGTCTGGTGCAACCAGCTAACCACAGTTTGCGCTTTGTTATTCTAGACGCTATTTTTACTTAAACCTTTAAAATTGCATATCTCTGGTTCTACTGATTGGATATTTGTCATTTTGATGCCAGAGAATGCATTAAATATAGCTCTGTTTTTCTAAACTGGTGTGGGATTGTTCTTGTGTTGTGTTTTCACTTTATTACTGTTTGAGGTGCTGCATACATACTTTACACATTGCCTCTAAGTTAAGCCTGACTGCTTTTGTGCCAAGCTACCAGAGTGTTTAGCACAGGTTAATTTGGGCTATGCTTATGTTTCACCCTGACAGAGATTGTGGTTGCTGCTTGAGAAGGGTTTCACTCTCCTCAACCAGTGACCCAATTTCCAGCAGTAATGGTACCAGAGATTTTCATGGGAATGAGTCAACTGATCTGCATGTAAACAGTGCATATCTGCTTGAGAGGGTGAGAGTCCATACATGTTACAAGTCAGGTTGGGGATTATGTATGTAGATTTTCTAATGTGAACATTACACTCTGTTAGAAATGGGGGTCTCTAGTTGCCAGAGGTAGGTACCTTTGTCCAAATAGGGACCCATGCTTTTAGTCAGGGTAAGGGGGATACACACTTTAGATAACCCCTGCTCACCCCCTGGGTAGCTTGGCACGAGCAGACGGACTTATCCCAAAGGCAATGTGTAAAGTATTTGTACTCAAAACACACAGTAATACAGTGATAACACCACAAATGGACACCACTCCAGTTTAGAAAAATAAAGTATCTTTATCTAAATTAACAAGACCAAAATGACAAAAATCCAACATACACAGTTAAAAATATGACTTTCAACAGGTTTCAAGAACTTGTACCATAGAAAACTGTGAATGCGTGCCTTTTTCACAAAGTACCTGTAGTTGTGTCAAAATTCACAAGGCCAAACAGCTGCAGAGTCTGAAACAAGAGATGTGTCAACTCCTGAGACCTTGGGGAGGCAATGCGGCAGTCCCGCTGCATGCAGAGGAAGGATTGCGTCGAATCTGGTCTGTATGGGGAGTGATGCATTGATTCTTTGTCAGGGTTCCGGTCCGCAGGTGATGTGTTGGGAAAACTTACTGCACAGGTGTGATGCGTGGAAATCCGGGATGAGTCGGTGATCGATGTGGCGGCGGCGAGCAGCGCTGTGTCGGTTTTCTTCAGCCACGATCCCTTGATGAGTCGATTCTTGCAGCGGCGGCAGGCGCTGCAGCGGTTTTCGCAGCAGCACGGCGATGCGTGGAAATTATTCTCACGCCGTGGAGATGCGTCGGAAAAACAGCTGCAAGAAGAGTGATGCGTCGATTTTTGCAGTTCTTCAAGTTTCTTCTTTCTTCCAACTCCCAAACAGCAACAACAACGTCCAGAGGTCCAAAACCGGCACAGGCACCTCTTGGCAGGTCAGAACTCACAGCAGCAGAGTTCAGGGGGGCTGGGGGTGAAGTCTTTGTGTCCCTGAGACTTCAGAACAGGAGGCCAGCACACACAGGCCTTGCACAGACCTCTTGAGCTTCAGGAAGCTCCTCAAGACTTGGCTGTTTAGACAAGCCTACGAGTAAGTCCACAGGGATCCGGCACTTCTTAGAGCAGCGCCATGAAACCTATTTGGTGTACGTGCGCTATACAAGTACTTGTTGTTAACATAACATAACATAACAGGCCCTTGGAGATCTCCTTCAAGCAGGGGACACAGCACACAGCAAAGTCCTTCTCCTTTCCTTGGCAGAAACAGCAACTGCTAGGCCAACCCCACACAGCACACAGCAAAGGGGCAGTGCTTCTCCTCAGTCTCTCCAGCTCTTCTCCTTGGCAAAGGGTCCTCTTGAATTCCAGGGATGATCTAAAGTTCTGGGGTCTGGGCACCAATATTTATACAGCAAAATCCTTTGTTCTCTGGGGGCAGAGAAGCCTTGTGTCCAGTCAAAACCAGTTCTGTCCTCTCTGGGCAGCTTCCTGGCAGGAGGTGGAGACAGCATTGTGGAAGGCAGACAAGGCCCATTAAGGTGAAAGGAAATCTCCTCCCCCTACTCTAAATGCAGCTCATGTCTGTTCACCCCAGCCCTGACTCATTCAGACTCTCCATAGCCACTGCACATCCCCAGCCCCTGTCACTCTAAAGCCAGACAGTCAATACACATCCTAGCAGAGGCACACTGGATGGCTAAGCAAGAAAATACCTACTTTCTAAAAGTGGTATTTTCAAACACAGAATCTAAAAATCACCCTTACTAAAAGATGCAGTTTAACATTCTGAGTTCAGGCATACTAAACTTTATTTTCCTACCTTGTTCCCAGGGGTAGTTTTGCTTACAAGATGTTATAAGCAAACTCCCCATTCTATCCTATGGTAACAGATAGCCTTGCAAAGGTAAAAAACAAAATTGGCAGTATTTCACTATCAGGACATGCCACACAGACCAGGGCATGTCCTACCTTTCACATACACTGCACCCTTCCCACAGGAATACCTTGGGCCTACCTTAGGGGTGACTAACATGTAAGAAAAGGGAAGGTTAGGGCTTGGCAAGTGGGTGCACTTGCCAGGTCGACATGGCAGTTTAAAACTGTGCGTAGACACTGCAGTGGCAGGCCTGATATACCTTTTCTGGGCTACTGATGTGGGTGGCACAATCAGTGCTGCAGGCCCACTAGTAGCATTTGACTTACAGGCCCTGGCACACGTAGTACACATTATTAGGGGCTTACCAGTAAATCAAATATGCCAACAGTTTCCATAGGGAGCACTTGCACTTTGACACTGATCAGCAGTGGCAAAGTGCCCAAAGCATCTACGCCAGCAAAAACAAAATCCAGCACAGCATCAAAAATACAGGAGGTAGAGGCAAAAAGTCTGGGGAAACCAAGCCAAGGATGCCAGGTCTAACACACTCAAATTGTTTTTGACATGAGCAGCTCAAATGGGGTCACTTGCGTTGGGATTCATGCATGTATAGGCATGCCTTAGAGATGACCACAGTTTACCAATGGTGGTTTTCACCACATTGAAACATTGTACTTAATATCTGTAGTGAATACCCAGGCACACTGGGACAGGTAGATGGAAATGTGGTAGAGGTTTATGCCTGTCACAGAACAGTACAACATGAGTGCAGTCTCCATAAAGTAAAAAAAACTCAGGGGGTGCAGCTTGCACTCCAGACCGATGGCAGCCTGAGCTGCCAGCTCTGTACTCCATTCACTGGTGCACAGCTCGATCATCCTGACAGAAGAAGTGCTACGAGATCAGCTACATAGCGCAGACTACCTATACCAACGTTATCAACAAAAACACGCTGTCAACATTGTCAGGGAGCCCAGCCTTCCTCTCCGAACACCCGACAACAAGGCCTATCAAGATGACTACCATCTCCCCGACAAACACCATGGCACTGTTTTTCCGCCCCAGCTCAGCATCTGATTGCGCCCACAGAGAGCAATGACTCCACAACGCCGGACCCCTGTGATGTTGGATGACCATGCTACCATGACACCCTGAAGCCAGCAGCAGATAAGTGAATCGTAACCACTGCAAGGCTCCCGCTTGCAGTGGTCAGCTTATTCCGATCATAACAGCGTTCCTAAGCAAGCTTTAACTGAACTGTACACCCCACTACTTAAGTCCCCTATAAGTGCATGCTGTTTCTTGAGCATTTCATTACCAGGATCTCTGTAATCATTTTCAAGCGTGTCCACAAACCCCCAACCTTTGGCAGAGTGGGCCCTCTACGAGTGGCCTAGCCGACCTAAACTACACCTGCACCGAGCAGCCTAGCCCGCCCACTCCAGCTGCCTCATCATCATCTCTCTCTTAACCATCGGGGCCTCCCACCTGCTTAGTGCTGCCAGAGCAAGTTGACTTCGGCACATGCCTCCTCGGGGAATCAGACCTGTACCTGTGGTGATCCGAAATCGACTTTGATAACCAGGCTATCCTCCACATGATGCCTGAACTTAAGATGGCGGCTCCATCCATTCTGTCTTCCGCCATGCAAACCGCGCTGTGAACAGCCCACTGAAGCACGCTATGCTGATTCTGCTGATCACTAACGATTACTAACGAGATAAAAGACAAGAAAAAGCTAAGAAAAGATAGAAAGAGACTGTAGACATTCTAAAGGGAAGACCAATCTAAAGGGAAGACCAAAAGAAAAGGCTAATAAAAAGCCTATAAGGAAAGCTTTGGTCTTAATTCTAAGAGGGGAAGCTAAAATTAAACTCAAAGGCCGAAAGAAATTCTAAAACAAGGTCCAAAACCAGGAGGGGTACATTGTGGCGCATTGTAGCTCACTACAGACAGGCACCCCCACCGCAGGCTGACGCCTGCTCACATAACTCCGGCGTTCTACTAAAGAGATGACCCGCGATTAATAAGATCTTCCTGCTCAATATGGCTGCCTCCCAGCTCACCCACCCACATCCATAGGGCTCTGCAAACACCTACCATGGTCAACAGTATTCAGAGACTCACAGGTGCACTGCAGCGCCGTATTCCAATCAACGGTCCACTCACCAAATGCCCCTGACTCCAAGTTAACAATTTCAGCCCCTCTGGCTAATCTGGCTAACCAGCAACATCACAGACCAACTATCTCTCCGAAAGAGACAAGATAAGCGCATAGAGCAAACACGCCTCTGGACGCGTTTCTGGATCAGCGCTATTACCCCTACAATTTGTGAAGGCCAACCTGCTTCGATTCAAGATGGCTGATCACAAGGGAAGGGAGTCAAAAGACTCCAGGACAATAAGACCCCAAACAAACGCCCAAAACCAGACCCTCCAATACCAGAATCCCCGGTCAAAATAAAGGGGGACATGTCTGCCAACATTGAAGTCATCATGCAACATCTTGGGGCACCTCACGACTTGGCACAAGACACCAAAAGCAGCACTGTTACCATGCACCACTACATCCAAGCCATCCACGATGACCTAAAGGGTCTTTCAGACAGATTCACTGAAGCCGCTAGAATCAGCTCTTTGGAAGACTCTAAATCTTCGACCCTAAAATGCATGGACCATTCCTATCACTCAATGAAGCAAATGGCAAGGGACCTCTCGGAGCTTGAAGACCGTAACCTCAGAGGGAATCTTCACATCTTTGACTGCCAGAGGACGTCAAAAAGGACGCAAACTCCTGCACAGAATTCCTGGAATCCTGGATCCCCCACACCTTGGACCTCACCTTCGGAAAGGACTTTGAGATTGAACGGGCACACAGGATTCCCTCAGGCAAATCCCCAAATGTGAAATCTGGAAGCTCCACACGCCCAATGATTCTTCGATCCTTACGCTATTGTCACACAGAAAGATTTCTCCCTCATATGAGAAAAGTACAACAAATCCACTGGAATGGAGCCCAAATCTCTATAGCCCAAGACTATTCCAAAGAGACTGCCAACACCAGAAAGGGCTTCCTGGCGCTCCTTCAAGCCCTGAGAGACCGTAACATCCCCTTCTCCTTCGCTGGTCCAGCCAAGTTTCATATCTTCTTTATGAGCAAAGCGGTGTTCTTTACTTCCCCTGCGGACCTCCAAGCCTTCATGGATACGCCCAAACTGCGATGGAAGCCTGATCCTACGCTCATAGTCATCACAAGTTCAAGTTGCTCTATAACTGCGATGGAAGCCTGATCCTACGCTCATAGTCATCAAAAGTTCAAGTCGCTCCACATTTATAAACACTAAACAGTCAAACAATCAAATGGAGATATATATTTCTTTAAAAAAAAAATTTGTATTGAATAATAAACAGGTACCAGGAATACAGTCAACATAAGGAATGAATTAACATGGCAAAATATACAATAAATGGAAGCAATAATACAAAATATAGAAGAAAGGGATTATAAAATAACCTTATGTAACAGTTTAAAGGAGAGTAGATTATGGTGCCTTACAAATCAATAATTATCTAGATAATGTTTAGAGTAGTAATGAGAAAAGAGAGAGAGGTAAGAAGAAGGTAGAAAGAAGATAAAGGAATAAAGAGAAAAAAGGAAAGGGAGGGAGAAAAAGTAGCAGGTAAGAATTAGTGTAAGTGAGAGTGTGTAGATAGAAAAGTAGTAAAAGGTAACCAAAGTAAATCAGACTTAATTCTCTGAGCTACAGATGAAGATGAAACAGTGAAAATTCTATGTTCGTCACAAATAAGGTTCCACCATGTTAACCTGCATATTTTGGAATTTTCTTTCCAGCAAGTAAGAATAACTTTAAATGCAAGAGCAATAAAAAGATCAAACAGTTTCGGCTTTAGCACTGTATCATGAGATTCAAATGACATGGATCCAAGAAAAACATTTTGAAATGATAAGGGAATATCGAGATCAAAAATCTTGGAACATTTGGCCCAGATGGATTTCCAAAATTTTAGGACATTGGGACAATGGAAATTCAAATGAGATAGTGTACCATTGGTGGAAAGGCATGACCAGCAATGGGGAGAAGAAGATGGGCTAATTTTGTGCAAAAATACTGGTGTTCTAACAGCTCTATTGTAAAGAAAAAATAAAGATTGAGTGATATTAGCAGCTCTAGAGGTGGAAAAAAGTTTATGCCATAATTTGTCCCACTTTTGAGGAGAAAGGAGTGGCAATCTCTGCTGTGGTTCTG
The DNA here is from genome assembly GCA_963921515.1 of Calotriton arnoldi. NCBI lineage: Eukaryota > Metazoa > Chordata > Amphibia > Caudata > Salamandridae > Calotriton > Calotriton arnoldi. The sequence continues at coordinate 144,950 of CAWUFW010018353.1, forward strand.
AATCTCTGCTGTGGTTCTCGTCTTTGTTGATCGGCTGCCGTGCAACGTCCCGTTTCGTCCCGCTACGTCAGACGCACACTTCCGCATTCCGCACTTCCGCATTCGTGGCCCGCGAGCACGAACACGGAGAGAAGGAGCGAAGGAATGCAGCGAGGAGGCTGCACTGTCGACATTGTATGGTGTTGTGCAAAATAGTATTGAGGAAAAGAAAGCGGCCAAAAGCGGTGGGCGAGCTACGGGAACCCCCGGCGGGGGAAAGGAAGTCGCTCTGGTTCAGGAGCAAGAAAAATAGCCTAGTGAAGGCGCCAGCCAGAAACACGGCAAGACGAATAAATCACATTACACCACAGCAGAGGTAAGCGGAAAGTTTTATTTTAATCAATTTTTATCAATGCCCCGATTCCTTCAGCAAGCCAGAGGGCACCTTTGGAAAGGTAAAGCGGAGGCAGAGGCAGTAAACCAGTCCGGTTAATCAGTAGTGTAACAAGTAATTGAGTACAAGCAAGGAGGTGGTGGATTAGAAGACTGGACTCAATTTGGTTCCGATATTCCCCCCTCTTTACTCCATCGTTCAATCTGCCCACTGGTAACCCTCATATCTATACGGAATAATTTACGTGGTGCAGGAGGAACTCCCCTAAGATGGCACCGAAAAAGTTAAAAATAAACAAAGTAAGAAAAGACCCACTGATACTAAATATTGAATCAGGCGAACCAAGCGAACTCCTAGTGGGGAGTTTGGAAGGCATGGAGGAGAGTGATAAGAGGGCGCCAATGAAAACCCCAAAGAAGAAATTGCTATTAGATAAATCGCAAATAAGCGTGAAAGGGGGGAGTACAGTGTCCAAATCAATAAAAGACTTTGTGGGCAAACATTTCAACAAGAAACCAATGACCCGAAAACCCAAAGCAATTGGGAAGGAACTGAAAATGGCGCACGAGGGTAATGAACAATGCGTGCAAAGTATAGAAGAATCATTAATTAACCATAGCATATTAAGCCAAATAAACATCATTTTGGAACCAAGACTCTCCTCATCGCCAAGGATATTCTCTTAGAATGGGTCGGTTGAAGTCGAATATGAGGAGAATATATCCAAAGAACTGCAAGACCAGAAAGACATTACGGACCCGAATATAGTTGTAGACAAAAGTATGGGTCAGTGGGGTAACCAGGGGTCCAAGTCATTAGAAGAACTGGTGCGCAATACCACATTGGGATTGGATATATCGGCAGCTCCCTCGGTCTCAATGCTGGACATAATGTTAATGCTGCAAAAAACCTTGCAAGGCTTATTAGAGGTTACATTATCAAATAACAGATGATTGAACACCCATGAAACTTGCTTAAAACAGACAGTATGTGAATTACAGGGCATTAGGAGCCTAATGCCGTCTGTGGTTAGACCAGTGCCTGATTTTTCTATGCAATGTGGTGTAGGGGATGTAGAGCAAGCTAATAACTGTCATGATGTGTATATTTCTAAGTGTCCAATGTTAATTAGGAGAAGGGGGGTTCACCCCTGGTACAGGCGGTTAAAGACAAGTTATCCTCCAAGAAAACAAATTCAGCAAAAGGGAAAGCTAAAGGGTCCTAAGAAAGGTAGGGATAAGGGAGTTGAGGCTCACGCAACTTCACCAGCAAGAGGTATTTCCCTAGATAACAAGAGGGAAAGGAGAAATTTAGTGAGCAGTCCAATCGCGAGACAGGAGGTAAAAGGGGGGAAAAAGGTTCAACAAAAAAACATAAGGAAAGTAGAAAGAGAAGAGAAAAGATTGGGAAAATGGGTAAATTTGCAGGGGAGAATGGTCTCCCTAGGAATCTAGGTGGGAAAAAACCAGTAACCCCAAAGAGGAAGGAAAATATGTACAGAAAGAAAAGTGATGGTATAAACGTAACAGATTTAAGTAATAAAAAGTGGTTATATTTTGAAACCTTAGAAGTGGAGAAGGGGAGGAAAAAGTTAAGGAAAATTGTACCCCTAAACCGTTCGCAACTTTTATTTTCTTTCTCAAAATGCCCAAGTCTGAGAGAAATTGAGTCTAAAGATCTGAGACAGGTAGGCTTCAGCCTTAATAAGAAAGGCAAAGAAGTCACAAAAGTTGAAGTCTACTCAAGGATGGTAAAATCGGCAATTCTAATCGCCGAAAAAGAAATTTTAAAGGAAGGAATAAGGTTAATATCGGAGGCAGATTTGGAAAGGGTAACCCTGCCCGATAGCTACTTTCTGAAATGTCATGCAGGCCTGGGTAAAAGGCAAGCAAGGTTGATAGTAGGGGCATGCGGGGAAAGACCAAACATTAATATAGTGGTAGAGAACTCAGAACCCTGTAAAAACTGGGGTAACTGGAGTTTAGGAGATAGTTATACGAGTACACCCGCGTGGGCCCTGAATGAGTCTGGAAACCTTAGTGAGATCGATTAGGGAAGTGGGTTGTCGCATAGCCTAAGAATAATTTCATGGAACATAAACGGATTTATAGGGCAAACAAAGACCGAAAGTATAAAGCGTGTCTCTCGGCAGGCAGACATTATTTGCCTGCAGGAAACGTGGCTATGCGACAACATCCCGATAATCGAAGGGTGTGCCCTGTCCCATAAACCCACCAATAAAACAACATGTGGACGACCTTCTGGGGGGTTTATGACACTCACTTCTACAAGAACTGTGAAACAAGTGACGTTGATAACTACATCTTGTAAATGGGTGTTGGTTAACGAGCTATCCCTGCAGAATTCTGATAGGTTGAATGACCGGGTGCTGGTGGTGAACATCTATATACAATGTGGCTCGCAGGAGGAGTATGGAAGAGAAATGGGGCTATTCAAAGATGACTTGAATTTTTTGAGCGATAAGTACAGAAATGATATACTAATCATCATGGGCGATTTTAATCATAAATTAAACCCTAAAAAACTGGACCATTGGTTTAAAGGAATTCTTAATGTATATGAAATAATGCCAGCATACTTCCCCATTTGCCACATGAGTAGACAAGATGAAGCCCTAAGGAAGTTCTTAGGATCAAAGGGGTTAATCAGCTTAAATGGCAGACTAGAATCCGACCATCCAGCAAAACAGACATTTAGGAGAGGTAATCAACGTTGTCCTATAGATTATGTGTTTGTACAGGCATGGAACTACACCATGGTAAAGAAGTTTAAAGTGATCCAACACGAAGAAAGCGATCATTATCCACTGTATTGTGAATTAGTGAGAGAGCCCCTGAGATATTGCGAAAGAGTCCTCCCCCAATCTGTGCTGTACCCAAAACGTTTGACTACAAAATTAACTGATGAATATCTAGGGAAAGTAGCCAGTTTTCAACAGAATTTAAGTATGGAGGAAGTGAATGACCAGCCGGTTTCATGGTTTGAGGAAAAAATGTATCGGTTGTACAGAGTCTTAGAACTGATTTAAAAAGGAAGGAAAAGGGTAATAAAGGTACACAAGTTAGACAAAGAAAGCAAATAGGCTGGTTCGATTCTGAGTGTAGGGAAAAACAGAGGCTGATAAGGAGAGAAGAAAGACATTTGAGGTTAAGATATGATCAGGAGGGTCTTGCTAATTTAATCAGTTTAAGGAAAGAATTTAAAACCTTAGTGAGGTCTAAGAAGTGTAGATTTAAAGAAAAATGCTGGGAGAAGTTATTAGAAACTATTGAAACAAAAAACATTAAAGGTTTTTGGAAGCTGATCCAAGACGCCTCGGGTCGGGCTCCGGGATCTATGAGCTGTGTAGTAGATGAGGCATCTTGGGAGGATCACTTCAGTCACTTATATAGGGCAAGCAATGTACCTGGAATAAGCGAGGAAAGAGTCCCTATGGGAAGGGCTGTAAAAGAGCTAATACCATCATTTTCGGTAGAAAAAGCGAAGGAAACCATTAGGAAGTTAAATCTGACTCGAGCCGCAGGGCCAGATAACCTACCTGCTGTTATAATTAAAACCGAACTAAACTGGTGGGCACACTTTTTCTCCAAGATGTTCTTAGCAGTCATAAACACTCGAACTATCCCAAAATCATGGAAGGGAGCCGTGATTAGGCCGTTGCATAAAAAAGGAGATAGGAAGGATCCCAAAAACTACAGATTAATTAATCTGTTAGATATTGGTGTAAAAGTATTCTCCAAAATAATCCTCGGTAGAATGAAGGATTGGGCTGAGTTACATTCAATAGTGCCAGTGGAACAAGGTGGGTTTAAGGAGGGGCACTCAACCATTGATCACTGTTTTGCTTTATGGGCTCTAGCCCGGAAGTCGTTAGAACAGCAAGGTAGATTATACTGCTGTTTTGTGGACTTCCGCGCGGCATTCAACCTGATAGATAGGGAGTGTCTTTGGGAAATGTTGAAAAGTTATAACATTCCTGAGGAACTCCTAGCAATAATCCAGGAGTTGCATAGCCAGAACTGGGCACAGGTAATTAAAGATACAACAGGGGGCTTGACACTGGAGATAGCTATTAATAATGGCCTAAGGCAGGGGTGCGTATTAGCCCCACTTCTTTTTGCAATATTTCTAGCTGATTTACCGACCCTATTAACAACGGTAAGAAGCGCTAGCCCAAAAGTAAATGGGAAGCATTTGTCCTGCCTTCTGTACGCAGACGATCTAGTAATCCTTGATCAGACTGAATTGGGTCTGCAAAGGAAGCTGAATGTGTTTAATACCTACTGTACAAACAAACGTCTTACAGTGAATATGGATAAAACAAAAATCCTATGCTTTGGGAAGAGAGATCAAAAATATAATTGGTTCTTGGGGCAAACAAAATTAGAAATTGTCAACAAATATAAATACCTGGGAATATGGTTTGACAAGTCATTAAAATGGGGCACGCACCTAGAGGCCCAGGAAGCTAAAGCTTTAGCATCTGTATACGGGTTGAAAAATTTCAATCGTAATTGTGGTGCTATGTCTCACAGACCCGTCTTGAAAGCCTATAACGCAATGATCCCCCCACAATTTCAGTATGGAGCAGAAATTCTATGTATAGATGGGAAAAACACCTGGGACAGGGAGGAAGGGAAATGCCTAAAAGCCATGCTGTCATTGCCAAGCTCATCAATGATACAGGCAATTAGGTTGGAGCTAGACACGTCATCAAGGAACGTACAGGCCCAAGTGAGTTTACTCAGATTTTGGAAATGGTTGGGGACAGGAGATGATGAGAAAGTATCACGATGGTGTATGAAGGAAATTCAGCTGAGTGAACTAAGGTGGGCGAAAGCAACGAGAAAGAAACTCCTCTCCATCTGTGACAATTTGCAGGTGAAAATTGATCCACAGCTCTTGCACATTGATGAACCAAAAAATGTAATCAAAACCTTAGGAAAGGAAAAATCTAGATTTCTTGATATGGAGTATCTAAAAGGTAAAGAGTCCGTGCAATTTATGATGAATAGCTGGAGGAAAGAATATTGGTATCCCTATCTAGACATTCTACCAACTCAATGGCTCAGAATGGAAATATTAAGGATGAGAGTTGGTATTAACCCGGCCCGTACAAATGATAAAATAAAAAGGGAACTGATGCAACCCGATGGTAGATGTAATTGCAGGCGGGGCAGGAAATGCAATTGTTTACATATTTTAATGGATTGTCAAAAATTGCTAGCCCAGCGAAAACTGTTTTTACGACCAATTTTCATAAAGTATGGTATTAGGTCACGTATGGAAGCAATTGAGCTCCTCACGGGGATGCAGCATCAAGATATTGCAATAGCAGTGGCGAAGTTTATTCAGGCTATTAAAAGATTGTTTATGTAATAGGGAAGGAGGATTGGACGGTGCAGCGAAAAATATGGTATTTTTAAATTTTTTACAATTGTTAATATTTTAGGTAGAATTTTAGCTCTTAAACTATAGATGTGCCAAATGAATGGGTACACAAATTACTTATAAAATTGTTTTTATTTAATTAAGATGATGTGGCGATAATAGTGCTATTCAATGTATTATGATGATTCTGTAATAATTGGTTCTCTTTTGAGAATTTTAAAGCAATTGTGTTTTATTGTGTTTTACGAAGTTTGAAGACTATTTGTCGAAATAAACTAATTTTTGATTGATTGATTGATTGATTGAGGAGAAAGGATGATGGACAGATCAAGTTCCCAAGCTAGTTCAATGGGGGATTTTAGTCTTTCAGAGATAGGAGTAGATAGAAGTTTATATATAGATGAGGCTTTGGGATTAGAGTCAGAAGAGATGTCGTGTAGATGGGTTAAGGGAATAAATGGAGTATCGTTAATAGGAAAGTTTTTAGATGAAAGAAATGATTGAAGTGTCTGTGATAATTGGAAGTATTGAGATAAGCAGGAAGAGGGTAAGTCATAAAGGTCTTGCAATTTATTAAAAGGCAAAACAGAGTTATGGGATACAAGTTGGTGAACATATAAAATATTCTTCTCTTTCCAGTGTTTGAAATAGAATGATTTATGGCGAAACCTAATAAATTTATTGTACCAAATAGAGAAGGCAAGGAAGGCCTGAAGAAAGTTGGATCCATCCATAAACATCAGTGTAACAAGTATTGGGAATGTTTTAAAATAGGGTATTTAGGGGCTCATTACGATGGCGGGCGGAAGCACAACCGCCGTGCTGGCGGATGCAAAAACCACCAGTTACCGCCGGCACGCAGCAGTCCACACGCCCGTCCAATTACGATGCGTAAAGTAGGCCAAACACCGCCGGCAAGCCAGCAACACCGTCCGCCATCAAAGTGCGCCCGTACACGTAGCGGCGCAGCCCAACTGACACACACCGTCCGACGAAACACGTCCCGCCCGGCGTATAAATTACGATGCCGCAAACAAACGGCTCCCACGGCTAAGAGACACCGCACGTGAAAGAGAGGCGGTAACACGGACGCAGAGCACGGAAAACGAAGAAGCGGCATCCCGAGCATGAATCCAGCACTGCAGGCAATCCCCATGCTTCTGCTGATGCACCACCAAGGACGCAACGTACCGCGGAGACGCAGGTAGGCACACACACAACAAGTGCACGCAAACAGCGCACACAGTGCAAGGGCGGAAAAAGCGGACAACCCCCCACCAGCGCGTGTACACTACACATCCACCATTGCATCCACATATGACACACAGGCCAAATCCTAACATCGCGGAACACATGTGTACACACCACCTGGGACTAGGAACCAACCACCCCGTCACGGCCCCAAAGCGGCGATGACGCCGCCACACATGCGCACAACGCAGAGGCCAACCGCAGCGCCATGCATGCGTCGCACACAGACACAGGGACACAACCAAGCAGCACACACATCAGCCCCACCCCGAACGCACATGACACGTGACAGTCCAGCCACAGACATGTCCCCAACGCCCAAATCACGGACAACACCCAACGCCACACAACCGACGCACACATGTCAGTGAAGTCACGCAACAGCAGGACACACCCCAGTGTAACAAACATGGCGTAGCACACAGCGGCGGCAACACCAACTAGGAGAAGCAGGGCCCCTTCGGGAAGAGGAACGCCAGTACCACACTGAAAAACCCATACCACCCTGCGCATATGAACAAGACATATAAAACGGAACACCAAAGAGCACGGGGACCGACAACAGGTGGCCCAAGAATTACATTCACACACAAGGCCCAACGCAGAGCGGAAAGGCAGCCTGCCGCCCACACAAGGGAGAGCAGACAGCACTGAATGACCTTCCATTCCAACTCCGAAACCACAGCCCTACGACAGAAGCCGGTGAATACAGCCATTGTCCAAGAATAGACCAACACAGGCATGCCGAGGAGACCGACCACAGGGCAGATAGCGCATATCACAGAAGCACACAACGGACGGGGAAGAAAGAAGAAAACACTCCCCCATGTCGGCCACATGCAAGTTAATTGGAAGGAGTCACACAGCACCGACCTTGAACTGTCTGAGAAGCATGTGGGAAGAGGGCCCGTGTCCTCCAAACAAGCCAACAGAACACAAGTCCTGTCTCCCCACGACTACACAGAGCTCACAGCAACCCCGGAGCGTGCACATTGCAGACTGCACACACAGCCGGAGCACGCCACCTCTACGAACCGCTGCGAAATGGCAACCGCAACACACCTACCCAACTACGCCGAACAGCTCAAGCTGTACCAAACCAACACGATACATACATTGGGATGCGATCTCCTGTCCCTGCTGAACGTAAGTTACCGACTGACTTACCGCATCACATTGTTCAGCTGCGTCATGCCCGTCTTCTACTGTCGGAGGTGTCCCTACCAGCATCCCGTCGAGATATGCCTCTCCAACCCGGCATGTCTGAAGGCGGACCTGCTACCACTACTCCTCCCTCTGGACGCACACGACAGGGCCTGCTCTGCCTATGGGGGCATGGCGTATGTGGCCAACATCGCACGCGCACTGAAATGGAACCACTGTGCCTCCACACGACGGATCATCGAGAACAGCTACATCGAATGTCACCCAGCATGCCCCATCATGGTCCTCCAAGGGACAACCTACGAACAACACCTTGACAGCCACCATCCGCTACATTGGCTGGCAAACATGTACACCACCAATGACATGGAAGCCCTGCTGGACGGCATCGCATACCTGACAACCTGTAAATACGTCGGACCACAACGCAGGTTCCCCGAGTGACCTATGAAGTCCAACCCCGCACCCATGCTCAGCTTCCGCACGGACTGGCCAGTCACCACCACAACAGCCATACCAAACGACCGGCAACTGTAACCACACCATCAACGACATCGCCATGACATCGGATATGACCGGGACATGCACACTGTTCCCCATCACATCCAGGAACACCGCATGCATCGTGGGAGGCAGTGGCATGGGCTCTGTGCATCGCACCCACATGGACGGAACTGCACGAACAACCAGGACACAACATGGATCCAGCGCACATGGACACACACACCGCTCAGTGGACATGAATAGGTCGCCTGGAGTCTGTGGGTGCTGCACCCCTCCCACCCCCGCCCCGGGAATCCCATACCAGGACCTTTGCATGGACGACAAGTGCATACAACAACAACACGACCCCAGTGACTGTGACATGTCCAGTAACCACCACAGTGCAACAACAAGTGGCACGCCGCTGCATGCACGCAAGCACATGCCCTGATGTCATCTCACATGCACGCGTGCATGAGGAACAACCGCAGCAAACCTGTCACATGGAACTGAGATGGACTGTGCCCATGATGCCGAGCGGTCTGGTAGGCTACATGTATACCGTCTGTGTCAAAGTCCGCAGCTCCGCAGCTATACGTAAATGTACATTAGCACAGCCTTGGCCAAGCAGATGTCACTCTGAAGCCCACATCCCACATGCAACAGCCAATCACATGTAACCCCACACCCTATCCCATTTGCAATCATGCTCAGTATATCCTCAACATGTATTCCGCTGCCAGTAGTGTCCACTATACTGCATCACAGAGGACAGAAGACTCAATATAATGTTTGAAACCAAAACTGTCTCCGCTGACTCATTTCACAAGTACGAATGAGAGAGGATGAGAGTATGTGAAGGACACGGCAGTCGTGACATGACCATGTAGTCCACTGGTATTGGATGTCAACGCAAATGAGTAGCACTACTGTGGAAGACACACATGTGCCGTGTGAAGTCGTATGGACGCAGTGCACAGGTGGGTGGGTGTGACGGGTAGATGCGCACATGCCAAGTTGGAGCACGCCGTGTTGGGAGGGGTCATGAACAGTACACCACCGCTTCCCTGGGCATAGTGAGAGGACACCTGTCGGGGGGGGGGAGTGAACACGTGTGTGCACAGCAGCCGGGAACACGTACATAGCGGTACCAGGCGCACACGTCAGCCCACCCTCCGTGGACAAGCAGGATCCTGTTGTGCGCCCGCCATGCCCCTTGACAAGGCACACACAGCCCCAGTCGACCAGGTGTAACCCCAACATAGTCAATCCGCACAGGCGATACAGGGCACGGGATGGCAGTGGAGCATGGTGTGTGAGAGGTCTCCTCGCGCTCCTCCTGGTCATATCACGCAGGCAATAGAACCTCAACATCTAGCATGCCAAAAAGTCAAATGGAAGTGTAGTGGGGACGCACCACAGCACGAGCAGCACTGACGTCACGGGAGGTGGCTCGCACCATCCCATCCATTGCCCATCATACCAACCACGCCACATGCCATTGCGACTAAGTGCAAGCGCGTGCGCCACCACCCCCGAGCCCTCCCCAGAGAGGCCAAAGAGTGAATGTGTGGGCCACCAGTCACAGACGGACGCGGCCTGGCCGCAAGGGCAGCCACAGCCACTGGGTGTCGCAGGTGGCGGATCCGGAAGGCGAAGACTGTGATGCATAGTCCATGCAGGCCGGGTCTCCATTGGGGGCACCACGCAGGTGGACGGCGTCCCGCCACACATCATACCCTGAGACAGCCCACTCGTGCAACTGGACCCACACATACACTCCTTGCCCTCCCTGGTGCGAGCTTGGGGCTGCCTGTGCAAGCGCTAGCCTCGCAGGTGAGCATGCATATTGGGGGGCGAGGGGAGGACATGAGGGCTGGGGCGAAGATGACCGTATCACTGTCAAGTAGTACAAGGGATGTCCCAGATGTGGAAAGGAAGAGACGTGTTCCGTGTGCACTGCAACTAGTCGCCAATCCAACTACCCCCCATGTCCGGAATGTAAGCCCGCACCTAGGCCCGCCCATCCGCCACATCGAATATACCACCAGCACAACAACCTTCCCATTCGAAACACTGACTGGGGGTGGCGACCAGTGAACAATCATGTGTAGCCTACCCACGCGTACATGTGGGCCCTCCATGATCCATGTCACCTGCGGCAAAGACATGACATGCGCAATGAGGGAAGTGAGGAGAGCTGTCCGCCCCACGCACAGAAGGTGCATCAGCTCCACAGACTCAGCAGCGAGTCCAGCAGGGGTCACATGTGCAGGGGCAGCGGTGCCTGGTGTGAAGGCACATGCATATAGTCAGCACATCGACCAATGTGTAGTCTGCCCACATCCACAGTCCATCATCATGCGGACATAGGAATTGAACACAGGGCAACACATCTTAGTAGGTGCACCCACCGTGACCAACAATGCGCAATCATCGACGTACCCGCCCTGTGCATGGCCCCCAACCAACGGAGGCACATCCAGTGCCACCATCCCACACACACAAGCCTTCCACGGAACATGCTGTGTCCAATGGTCAGTACAGAGTCAGCGCCCATCTGGTGGATCCTGAACAGGAGACACATGCACACACATGCCAGCTCCCACTATGTACGTCTGCCACCTGGCACGTGCAATGTAACCTCTCACCTGTGACTGCAAGCACACAGCCGTCTTGGCATGGGGCTGTCATTGTGGACACCAGTCAATGTTTCGGGAGCTGTGATCCGTACAGTGCTGTACATAGGGTGCAGTGCTGACACCTACTACTGTCTCATATCCCCTCGTGCCACAGGTCCCACTTGTATTGGCCGCTCAGCCCGTGCCCACATCGTCGTCGTCGTGTGCCATACTCATCCAGCCTCGGAAGCAGTTCCATGCTCAGCAGACACTCATGTTGCCGTGGCGTTGCCGCTTGACGAATATGCAGTCAGTCCCCATCAGCACGCCCCGCAAGTCATTGGGGCCTAGATCCCCATGTGCATGCACATGGCAGTGGTATGTCTCACTTGCCATTGCCATTGTTGGGAGACCTGTGTAAGTGTATTGTGGCCGTGCCGTCCCAGCTTGACAGCTGGGCTGTGGCTCATGTGCTTGCTCAGTCATGTCAGTGATGTGTATGCGAAATTGCTATGTGCCGTGTTGCTTTGACATGTGTCCTCTGCCATTTAACCCAGGCGGAGACCGAACATTGACCGCCCATACCAATTGCTGGCGGACATGGACGATACAGAGGTAATCAGGAAGTTTCGGCTGGACAGGCCAACTCTGCATCGACTGTGTGCCATGTTAGAGCCCCATCTCCGTCCCCGCAGGGTGTATCCGACTGCTGTCACCCCCACGGCTAAGGTGATGGCCGCCATGCATTTCTTCGCCACTGGGTCATTCCAGCACACAGTGGGCAGTGGAGGAGGGATGTCCCAGCCCATGTTCAGCAAGGTGCTGAGGGATGTACTGGCAGCCATGATGCTGTACCGGAACAGGTACATCCGCTTCCCCAGGGCTCGTGAATTGGCGGCAGTGAAGGGTGCATTCTATGCCCTTGGCAGAATCCCACACGTCGTGGGAGCCATTGACTGCACTCATGTTGGCCTTGTTCCACCACAGGCCACTGAGCACCTGTACCGCAACAGGAAGCACACGCACTCCCTGAATGTGCAAGTGGTGTGCCTTGCGGACATGGTGATCACCCACGTGTGTGCAAAGTTTCCAGGCTCGGCCCATGACGCACACATAATGCGCAACAGCATCTTGCCACGACTGATGGCCAATCTGCAACAGGATCGTGCCTGTATTGTCGGTGAGTATGTGGAGTGGTGTAGCGTGCTGGTTGTGCGATGCTGTCCCCTGTCCAGTTGGAATAGCTACGGTTCTCTGTGTCCCTCACACCCAGGTGACTCTGCGTATCCGAATGGGGCATGGCTGCTCAGTCCATTGAGGAATCCTCGCACCCCAGCAGACGATCGATACAATGAGGCACATGGGAGGACCAGACGTGTGGTCGAGCGTACCTTTGGCCTCCTCAAGTCCAGGTTCAGGTGCCTGGACCGCACCGGGGGTGCACTGGCGTACTCCCCACAGAAGGTGTGCCAGATAGTGGTGGCGTGCTGCATGCTGCACAATCTGGCCATTCGGAAGCAGATCCCCCTCATTGTGGATGACGGAGATCAACCAGGGCCCCAGCCCGCAGACCAGGACAGCTCGAGTGAGGTGGACAGCGGAGAGGAGGAAGCTGGGAATGTGCGCCAGCAGCTCATCGCCCGCTACTTCACTTGACGGTGAGTGTCCATGTACGACGGATGATGTGTCTGTATCTGTGCAGGTGTGTGTGTGCTGTGTCAGGGTGGCCGTATGTTCACTGCGTGCAGTGTGTCAACGCTCCATGGCCAGGGTAGTATGCCACTGTTGGTGACTGTGGCATTGTGCCCTATTGCTCTGTGCGATGTGTGTACATTGCTTGTAGTTGTTGACATGTACTGTGTGATGGGTGTGTGACACACTCATTGAATGTGCTCCTGTTCTGTCTCCCACCCCTAGGTCCCTACAGGCCCTCCGGATTCCATTGCCATGCCACGCATCAGGTGCCCTTCCGCCCAAGGTGGCCGTTGTATTCCGTACAAATAAAACACAGGGCACAAACAGCAGTTAGTGAATAAGGTGCATTTATTACGAACTGTGACATGTGATTGTGTGTAAGGTGATAACAAAAGTGGTGCGTGCAGTGACAATGAGCTGTCGGTCATGGCTGCGTGATGATCAGGGTGTACCCACTGGTTCTATGACCATAGTCCAACACACACATGCCATCCAGCTGGCTGTGTGGAGTGGGATCGTAGAGCAAGTCAATGCAGTGGCTGGTCAAGGAAGGCTGGCGGAAGGCTGGCTGGCTGCCTCACTTGCGACTGGAGCGTGCGAAGTCCTCCCGGGAGATCTGTTTCCTCTTCGGACGGCCCCTTCCACGTTTGGGAGGGGGGTGTGTGGTGGCGACCTGCTGGTGGTGGGTGAGGTGTGCTCACTGGCTGTGGACGCAGGGGAAGTGGACACTGCTGGCCGACCCTGCGCCCTAGCAGGTGGTGGCGGAGGTGGTGTTGCTGGCCTTGCCTGTGACCCCACCGCCACCACCAGCTGGCCCATGAGGTCCACGAGTTGGTCCATACGGGACACGAATTGGCCCATATGGGCGTCCATGGACCTCAGCACCCCCAGCACCTCCCGCGTGTCAGTAGCAGACCTGGCCCATTGTCCTTGGGCCTCTTCATAGGCCCCAAGGACTCTGGCCATTTGAGGCAGGGCATGGCTCCCAGGGGAGGCTGGCGTTTCCCTGACCCTGCTCCTCCTACCAGTCCTGCTGCCACCGGCCTGCCCACTAGCCACATTGCACACCACGGTCCTCGCTGTGGCTCCCAGGGTGGATCCAGTCGGCCGGGCCACCACCTGCGCTGGGGCTGGTGCCAGCGAAGACGTGGTGGTGGTGGAGGCGGTGGTGGTCGGTGCGGCGATGGTGGCGGTTGCGGCAGTGGTAGTGGCCGCAATGACCGTGGGTGTGGCCGCAACGACAGTGGCAGCAGGGGACTGGGACTGTTCAGCATCCCTGGATGATGGGTTGGTGGGTAGGAGGGGTCCTGGGGAGCGGCTGGGCCCTGCCACGCCAGATGGGCCAGCTTGGTGGTCCGTGTCCGAAGAGGTGGACAGATCCTCCAGATCCGTGTGTCCTCGTTGGGGGCTTGTAGGCTGGCTGTGCTGGCTGCTGTCTCCATCCCCAGCGTCCAGCAGTTCGTCACCTGTGGAGGAAATGAGATTTGTTATTGTGTTGCACCTGGCGAAGTATGTATTAGTCGTCTGACATTGGCAGTTCGTGCAATCTCGTACATGGGTTTCCCGGAGGCGAGTGTGTGGCTGTGGCATCTGTAGTTGTGTGTGCTAGGCAATGGGACTGTGTGCTGTGCACATGTGGCATGGGACGGATTGGCCATGCCGATGGGTGTGTTGCTTTGCCCCTACTCATTGTGACTCTGGTGTATGCGGGCTCCTGGCCCATCCTGGGTCTGGTTTGTACTTTGCTTTTGGAGTTCATATGGAACGCTTAGGAACGCATATGGCAACATGGGGGCCATGCCCCAGATTCGCATTTGGGAGGGGATATGCTTTTGGGGTTCAAATGGAACGCTTAGGAAAGCATATGGCAACATGGGGGCCATGCCCCAGATTCGCATTTGGGAGGGATATGCTTTTGGGGTTCAAATGGAACGCTTAGGAAAGCATATGGCAACATGGGGGCCATGCCCCAGATTCGCATTTGGGAGGGGATATGCTTTTGGGGTACATGCTGTGAGCCATGGGTGCCGAACGTGACATGTGTTGTGGCAGCATGACAGTGCATGGTCTGAGGTGTGTGCATGCTTGACATGCCCTGCATATTTGCTGTCTGTTGTGGTTACTGGACATGGCATTGGACGCATCGTTATGAGTGAGTGATAGTTGTGTGCCAGCCAACGTATTGCAGTTGTCCCATCTCCTTGGTGTGCGTGCTGCCCTGTGCCATGTGCATCACTGCAGTGCTCGGGGGGTGTGGCCCATGTTGTGTGTTGTTGCTCACAGTGTTTCGTGCGCTTAATTGACTTCTGGCACATGGTTGGTCATGGGCATGTGTCTTAGCGTGACTGCTGTATGTGTGGCAGCTGTGCGGATGACATGCCTTTCATGTGACTGGGGCTGACGGATGGGATGGATGGTATGTTGTATGTGCATGGTGTGTCTGTGAGTTTGATGGGTTCAGTGGTGTTCGTGTGCATTTCTGTTGTTCCGCTCTGTTGCGTCTAGTGTTGTTTGTCTTACATAGGCGTAGTTGTGGGGTGTGGGGTTGACAGGCAGTGGGGGCTACATGGACAGGACTTCAATGGTGTTTCGGTTGTGTGTGATGAGTTGCACAGTGGCTGCCGTGTGGGACTATATTCAGTGTGGCTTGTGCATGCAGACGTGGCTCCTTGGGTGTTGCTATGTCTGTGATGGGTCATGTGGGGTGTGAGTCTGCTGTTCATGTCCGTGTGCACATTGTTCACTTGTTCGTGATGGTGGGCGGTGCTGCGTGTCCGTGTGCTACGTGACATGTCCCATGTGTTGGTGGTGTTATGGTCCTCATGCCTCCAGTAATCCAGCCCTGTCCAGTTTCCCACCTGCAAGTTGTTCGTGCGTGCACTGTACTGGATGCCACATGGCTCTAAGCGGGGGGTGCTCCATGTTGCAGGTCTGTGGGGGTGGGGGGGTGTAGTGGGTCGTGGGGGTGGCTGTACACCCACTGACACCGATTGCTGTGGACCGTGATGTCTGCCTTTCGGCTGTCGTTGTGCACTGCGGTGGCTGACACGTGGCTGTGGGGTGTGGGGGATGCTCCTCCTTGCTGTGCTGTGGGACTGGGGCCTGGTGTGTGTTGTACTTGGGCTGTCCACCGTCCCACCCACTGCACTTTGTGTTCCTGCCACTTACCTGTTACTTGTCGGTTAGTGCAGCTGTGGCGGACACATGGGTGTGGTGGGTGCTCGTTGTGGCGCTTCTGGCATATTTGGGGACCTGTTGGTGGTTACGTGGCTGGCTTAGTGTACACATGTCCCCACGCATCTTACAGTTGTTCGGTTTGGGCTGTGTGTGGTAGTGTCTGTTGCATGTGCGTGTGATGTGTTGTGTATTGTGTGCTGGACATGGGGGTGTTTGTCCCTGGGAGCTGTGGCATGGTGGTTGCGCATGTGAGTACATAGCGGTGTGCTAGTATACATTAGTTTGTACTTACCAGCCTCCACTCCCCCTGCTAATCCGGCGAGGATCTCCGGATGTATTACGACTCGCACCTTCTCCTCCCACGCTTTGAAGGTCTTAAAGAGCGCGGGATTCCCTCCGCCAGTGACGGCAGCCAGCTCTCTGTTTTTGCCCTCCTTCTTCTTGACCAGGCTCTTGACGTCATTCCACCGTTTGTTTATTTCGACTCTGTTCCTGGGCAGGGTCCCGACTGCATTGACCTGGTCTACGATCCAGTTCCACATTCTGTTTCTGGTGGCTAGTGGTGTGTGCTGGACCATGTTCCCATAGATTTGTGGGTGCACCTTGATGATCTCGTCGACCATGACCGTCAGCTCCATGGGCGTGAACTTGGGCATTCTTTGTGGTGCCATGGTGTTTGTGGTGCTGGTGCGGTGTGTGTTGTGTAATGTGCAGGGGGTTTGTGGTGCCGGTGTTTGGTGATGGTGGTGGTTGTGATGTGTGCGTTTCTGTGGTGTGCTGCTGTCCTTGCTGTGTCACTGTGTCCTCTCCTCTCCTCTCTTGTTTGCAATGTTGCAAGGGGTTGTGGTCTGTGGGAGTTCTGCTTTTGTACTTACCTATGTGGGTGTGTCCTCATGGTCTGTTGTTTTCAGGTGTGTTGTGTCTGGTGTTCTGGCCTTTGTATTTTTTGTTTGTCCGGGGGTGTTTTCGGGATGTGTACTGTGCTTGTGTATTTGTGCGTGCCTTGCTGTGTGGACTTATTGGCCATGTTGTGTGCTATTGTTTTTGTCAGCGGATGGTTTCTGTGCAGGGACGTGGGCGCCATGGTTTCTGCCGTGTCGATTGGCATCGGCGTTGTTTGCGCTGGCGGGCGGTATATTTGTGGTTTTCCCGCGCTCATGGCGGTGCGATCGTAATTTCACGTGCGGTGTGTCGGCCGTGAGGGCGGGCGGTTTTGTGTTGTCGGGCGTGTTTCCGTCCGTGGCGGGCGGTTTGACTCCGACTCGGACGATGGCGGGCGGTATTTAGTGTGATTTTTCCGCCGATGGCGGTTTTCGGTTTGTGTTATCGTAATGGCGTGGTCGGTGTTCAGACGGTGTATGCGGGCGGTATTTTGCCGATTCCATGCCTGGCGGATTTATTTACGCCGGGTATCGTAATGGGCCCCTTAGATATGAATGTGCAATTGGACATAAAACAGTTGTCATAGAAAGAAAAATCATGTAATAGAGAACGTTCAAAATTAATCCAACTAGGTATCAGAGCATCATGGTAGTGTCTATTTAGTGGATATGCTTGTCTGGTTGGAAAAGCAGTGTGATATAGCTTAAAATTAGGAAATCAAACACCCCCTTCATTCTTAGGTTTGATTAATTTAGTTAAAGCAATACGGGCAGGTTTATTGTTACAGAGAAATTTAGTACAGATAGAATTAATTTGGTTAAAATAATAATTGTGAATTTTAAAGGGTAACATAGATAGCAGAAATAGAATAAGCAGTGGAAACAATCATTTTAATGGTATCCAACCTGCCCCAGCAGGACAAATGTAGGGGGGACCATGAGGAGAGTAAATTTTTTATCTTAATTTTCAAAGCAGTAAAATTATGGGTAAGAGTTTGGAGAACGGTAGGGGAAACCATACACCAAGATATTTAATTTTTGATGAACACCATTTAAAGTTGGTGTCAGAAAACATGAATTGATAACATAGAGAATTTAAAGGTAAAATTTCAGTTTTAGAGAAATTTAATTTGTATCCAGATACCTTAGAATATAAGTCAATCTCCTGTAAAAAAGGGAGTAAGGAGGGTAGGGGTTCCGAAAGGTAAATTAAGATATCATCTCCATAAGCAGACAATTTAATTTCATGGGAATTATGAATAAAACCAGTTATCAAAGGGTTATGGCAAATGCGCTCAAGGAAGGGTTCAAGACATAAAAGAAATAAAAGAGGAGAGAGGGGATAGCCTTGCGTCTCTATGTAAATTAAAATAAGGAGATAAAAGACCATTAACAGATACACATGCACAGGGATCAGAATATAATAATTTGATAAATGAAATAAATTTGGGGCCGAAACCAAACCATTGTAGAGTTTTGAACATGAATTGCCAATTTATGCGATCAAAAGCTTTTTCAGCGTCAAGAGATAATGTGGCAAGCCCGTCTGCGCCCGTCCACGACCCGACCGCGGCCAGCGCCAGGAACCCTGGTCCTCCAGGGCCCCACCGCTACGACTCAGCCACCCTCCACGCACTCAAACCCGGAAGACACGCTGACTGCGCAAGATCCTCGCCGAACACCACCCATGGGCAGTTCTCGTGCAGACCCTGCCACAGATCCTTCACCACCGACAAGGCTCCCACAGCCGCCGAAGGCCCGCCTGATGCACGGACCAATGAAACCCTGACTTGCATCCTTCTCAACGTACGCTCCCTGCACCGTCACACCATAGAAATCTGGGACCTGATCGACACCCTCTCGCCCGACGTCGCCTTCTTCACGGAAACCTGGACCAATGCCTCCTCTGGCCCCGACATCACCACGGCCATCCCCGACGGCTACAAGATCCAGAGAAAGGACCGCCCGCACCGCCCAGGAGGAGGACTCGCCATCGCACACAAGACCCCCCTCCGACTCTCCACATCCAGCACGAGTGACCCCCACTCCAACACAGAACACCTCCACTTCCAGATCCAGACCAGCCCCAGGACCACGGTACGCGGCACCCTCATCTACAGACCGCCAGGACCTCGCGCCCAGCCCACAGATGCCATCGCCGAGCTCGCTGCACCCCATGCCATCACCTCCACGGACTACATTCTACTCGGGGAACTGAACTTCCACCTCGACAACAGCAACGACCCCGACTCCACCACTCTCCTCGCCAACCTCGCCAACCTAGGATTGAAGCAGCTCGTCAACAGGCCCACCCACAGAGCTGGTCACACCCTCGACCCCATCTTCACGGGAGGAACCAACATCCGGTTCAGCCACACCACCCAGCCCATCTGGACGGACCACCACTGCGTCCACTTCACCTTCAACACCACCACCGCAGCCAAGCCTGCCCCGTGCCCGCCACTACAGAACTGGAGCAAGATCACAGAGGAACACCTCAACACCACCCTCTGTCAAAGCCCCCCCAGCGCCACGACTGACACCAACTCCGCTGCGAGGGAATTTTACCGCTGGGTCTCCTGCTGCGCCGACAAGCTGGCACCCCTCCACCACCCCGCCAAACAACACCCTCTGAAGGCAGCCTAATTCACCACAGAACTCCAAGAAGCCAGAGGCACCTGCAGACGCCTAGAGAAAACCTGGCGAAACCACAAAACCACGGAAGCACGGAACAACCACGAGAGCGCCCTGAAGGAATACCACCAGCGCATAAGAGACACCAAACGGACCTTCATAAGAGACAAAGTCCAGACCAACGCGACCAACATCAAGGAACTGTTCAACGTCATACAGCAGTTCGCAAAGCCCACCTGCGAAGCCACGGACGTCCCACTTTCCCAGGAACTCTGCGACAAGCTCAGCTCCTACTTCCATCTGAAGATCAAGGCCCTCTACGACAACTTCAGCGAACCAGCACCGGACACTACCCCCCTACCCATTGCCGCTGATAAGCCGTCCATCACGTCCTGGGATCCCGCAACCGTCAAACTCATCACCGCGACCATGAAGAAAACACACTCAGGAGCCCCTACGGAGCCCTGCCCACCGCACATCTTCCACAGGGCCGCCGCTGTCATCGCACCCGAACTAGGA
The DNA here is from genome assembly GCA_963921515.1 of Calotriton arnoldi. Classification (NCBI taxonomy): domain Eukaryota; kingdom Metazoa; phylum Chordata; class Amphibia; order Caudata; family Salamandridae; genus Calotriton; species Calotriton arnoldi. The sequence goes on from CAWUFW010018353.1 coordinate 165,160, forward strand.
CGGACGATCAACACCTCCCTCAGATCCGGCATCTCCCCAGAGGACTGGAAACGAGCGGAGGTGAAACCCCTCCTCAAGAAACCAACGGCCGACCCAACGGACCTGAAAAACTACCGGCCCATCTCTCTCCTCCCCTTTGCGGCCAAAGTCACCGAGAGACTCGTGAACGCCCAGCTGACCGCCTTCATCGAAGAGAACTCCATCCTAGACACCTCCCAATCCGGATTCCGCAGCAACCACAGCACCGAGACTGCCCTCCTCGCCGCCACTGACGACATCTGCATGCTACTAGACCAGGGACACACTGCGGCCCTCATCCTTCTAGACCTCTCCGCAGCCTTCGACACCGTCTCACATCGCACGCTCGCAGCCAGACTTCACGACGCGGGGATACAAGGAGCCGCCCTCGACTGGATCCAATCCTTCCTCTCCAGCAGAACCCAGAGGATTCGACTCCCTCCCTTCCTCTCCAAACCCACGGAAATCAACTGCGGAGTACCCCAGGGATCATCACTCAGCCCCACGCTCTTCAACATCTACATGCCCCCCTCGCCGCCATCGTCAGACAGCATGGGCTCAGCATCGTATCCTACGCCGACGACACCCAGCTCATCCTCTCACTCACGAAGAATCCCGAAAACACCAGACTCTGCTTCCAGGAAGGAATAAAGAACGTGGCAGCCTGGATGCACGACAGCTGTTTGAAGCTCAACTCAGAGAAGAACGAGGTCCTCATCCTCGGACCCTGCACCTCCGCCTGGGACAACACCTGTTGGCCCCCCACCCTCGGTAACCCAACCACCCCGACAGACTACGCTCGGAACCTCGGCATCATCCTTGACTCCTCCCTCTTCATGAACCACCACGCCGTCGCTTCCACTAGTTTCAACTGCCTTCGCATCCTCCGTAAGACCTTCAAATGGATCCCCCCCGACTGCAGAAAGACCGTCACACACGCACTCATAACCAGCAGACTGGACTACAGCAATGCCCTCTACGCCGGAATCAACAGAACTCTTCTACGCAAACTACAAACCATCCAGAACGCCGCAGCCAGACTCGTCCTCGGGACACCACGTCACGAGCACATGACCCAACACCTACGAGGCCTCCACTGGCTCCCCGTCGAGAAGAGGGTCACCTTCAAACTCCTCACCCACGCCTACAAATCCCTCAACAACATCGGACCCAAATACCTCAACGAGAGAGTATCCTTCCACGTACCCAAGAGGAGCCTCCGCTCCGCCGACCTCGCCTTGGACGAGGTCCCCCGCATCCGTAGAACCAAAACCGGCAGGAGAGCTTTCTCCTACATCGCGACCAAGACCTGGAACAAGCTCCCTGTGAACATCAGACTCTCGCCGACCCTGCACACATTCAGGAAGGACCTCAAGACCTGGCTCTTCGACTGATCGGGAGCCGCTCCCACCCCCCCCAGCGCCTTGAGACCCTCACAGGTGAGTAGCGCGCTTTACAAACCCCTGATTGATTGATTGATTGATTGAGGGTCAGAGTAATTACTCCCCAGGATGAGAATATTAGAGAACATTATAGCATTGTCTGAGGAGAGCCTACCCTTAATAAAACCAGATTGGTCAGGTTTAATAAGTAGGGGAATAACCCCTTCCAATCTAGAGGCAAGAATTTTTGCAAAAAGTTTGCAGTCATAATTGATTAAGGAGATTGGGCGATAATTTTGGCAAAGGGAGAGATCTTTATCGGGTTTAGGGAGAATTACAATAAGGGCATCAAGAAAGGAGCCTTCAGGTTTAGAATGCAATATAAAAGAGGTAAAAAGCTCAAGTAAGTGCGGAGCAAAAATAGATGAAAAAGAGGAAATAAGTACAATAGAGAAGCCATCAGGACCAGGGGCCTTAGCTCTTTTTAAGGATTTAATTGCATCTAATATCTCCTGAAGAGTTATATCTTTTTCCAAGAGAGCCATATCATCTGGAGCAGAGTTAGGAGAGGGGAGACCATCAAAGAATAACTGTGTGTCATTTGTGGTGGGATGGGTGTCGTCCATATATAATGAGTGATAATAGGACTGGAATGCCTTAACAATATCTGAATCAGAATGCAATAGAGTGTTAGTATGGGTATTATGAATATGGCCAATGGCTTTCTTTTCTGATTTGACTTTTAAATAATTAGCCAACATTTTACCCGCTGTGTTTTGACCCCCATGATATTTGGATTTTATCTTAAGTAAGATATTACAAGCATCGGTTGTGGCCAATTTATTTAGGTCAGATTTAGCCCTAATTAGATCCCGGAGGTGAACAGGGGATTTGGAAGAATAATAAGAGTGTTCAATGGTCTTAATATGATTGAGGGAGGAAATGTATTGGGAGTTTAATGACTTTTTCTTTCTAGCAGTGTAGGCAATGGTGAAAGCTCTAAACGAGGCATTAAAGGCATCCCAATTGTTATGAATAAAAGTGTCACTTGACTTGTTAAATTGAAAAAATTCTTGTATAAAGGAGGTATCATTTAAAATAAAAGTTTGATCAGATAATAAGGAATTATTAAATCTCCATCTAGCCTGTTTGGGAATGGTAAGGGACAAATCAAGGGAAACTGAGACCGGGGCGTGATCTGAGATAAAAATAGAACCAATCTCAGAGGATTGGAGTGAGGGTAATAAAGATTTTGAAATCAAAACATAATCAGTGCGAAACATAGTATGATGAACATTAGAGAAGAACATGAATTCATAACAGTCAGGATTACTAGTTCTCCAAGAATCATAGAGTGGACGAGAAGCAATAGCAGATTGAAATGCTTTATGAGATTTATCAGGTTTAAATTTACAATCTTATTTTCTGTCAGAAAAGGGGTCAAGCCAATTATTAAAATCTCCAGAAACAATAATATTGGGGTTAGTATTTGAGAATAATTTTAGTTTAATATTGTGCCAAAAATCCGGGTCTGGCTTAACTGGTCCATAAATATTAAAGAAGGTGACAAGTTTATTATGGACCGTGGCATGAAGTATTACCCATCGTCCACTCGCATAATTTTCAGTTGATACAATTTGTAGTTTAAAAGATTTATGACAAAGGATGGCCACGCCACCTTTACGATTTATAGCTGGCGAGAAAACAACCTGACCCACTCATTGACGCTTGAGTTTAAGAGATTCAACATCATTACAGTGGGTTTTCTGCAAAAAAGCAATCTGACAATCAAGTTGTGATAAATGAGAAAGTACCTTTTGACGCTTGACGGGATGACCCAGACCAAGGACGTTCCACGATACAACATTAAACATAATAATGTTTAAGGAACAGGGGAATAATCACATTGATGATGAACTGCAAAAAACAACAAAGAAAACGAAAGACACTGGTCATAAAAATCAGGAAACATACTAAAAACAATAAGAATATAAGGGAACAAATAAAACGATCATTTATAGAGATAATAAAAGAGGGGAAGGGTGACAGGTGAAGGAGGGGGAAAGAGATAGAGAAAACAGAGAGAGGAAAGATGGAAAAGAAGTGAAAGAAATAAAGAATAACAGGGACAGATCAAGGACAAAAAGCCAGATCTGAAATATAAAGAGAAGGAAATAAGAATCAGGCATGTCTGCACTCGAGAACAAGAACAACAACGGGAAAAGATGGAGCTGAAGGAGATAAGGAAGTAGGAAATTTAGAGAATTATAAATATGATCAGGCCGCATAGGACATAGTGAAGGTAAAAACAACAGAGACCGCAGCAAAAAATAACGAAATGTGAGGCATTAACAAGTCAAATGAATTAAGAGCATTGAACATTTGTGTCCATAGGTATTCTTTTAACGGAATGCAAAAACTGTCTTAGTTTAGATGGATCCTCAAATGAACGAGAGACACCTTCATGGGTAATCTTGCAAAGACAGGGTTGTAGGATGCCATAACGAATGTTCATAGATCTTAATTGCGCACGAAGAGCTAGGAATTCTTTACGTCTGGCATTGGTAGCGTTGGGAAGATCCTGTGATATGAAGATGTTATGACCAGACCAGACCTGATGGCGTTTTTCTCTGGCAACTTTTAATACGTGCATCAGGTCAGTGAATTCTAGGAAAAGTGGGGTTTGTTGGAGTGAGGTTGAGGACGACCAAGACGATGGGCATGCTGAATATTGAGAGGAGTTGAAGAATGTAGGTAGAGAAGGTCAGACAGAAATTTCTTTAAGAAGGAAAGGAGATCCGGACCCTCAACATTTTCAGGAAGACCATACAGCCGAAGATTATTCCATCTATTGCGGTTTTCTAAATCCTCTGCATGGAGCTTAAGCTTGTTGATTTCTTGCTCCAATAAGGGTACTTTATTTGCCACATCTTGAAGGTTGCTAATACGTTGTTCCATTTCGGACATTTTACTTTCCATGCTGATCCATCGGTCCTCAATCAGTTGAAGCTTTTCATTGGTTGTATTCATAAAAGGTTTCAAAGCACGAAGTTCATCTAAAATTGAGGCCAGTACCGGAATAGAAGATGACTGGACCGGAGATGGAGGATCATTTTTGGCTCTTTTCGGTTTAGTACCAGATGAAGATGTCTTTGCAAGAGAGAGTTGATCACTAGCCATCTTGATAAAATGAACTTGTTGGTAAGTAGGTTTTTTATAAGTAGAGATCCTTCCCATAAAGATATATGCTCAATGATATAGAGTTCAGTGAGGATATGAGAGTATTTCAGATACAATGATGATGAATAACACAACGCAATCCCATATACCGGGAGTATGGTGTGTAGCGAACTATAAAGAAGAGGAACTCGCAGATAAAGGCCAAAATGCAAAGTGATTACCCCAAAAAAAAATACCTCAAAACACACAGAAATCTGTTTGCATCCTCTCAGGCACAAGGCATCTGTGGAGAACCAGGTGTATTCCGCTTCAATAAAAACCAGGAGAAAAACAGAGAAGGCGGTATATTAATGAGGCAGAGTCTCCATCCGTAAGGGAGTATTACAACATGTGCACAGTGTAGGGCATAAAGGAGACAGGGGCGATGGTGTTCCTTGAGAGATGCCTCAATCACTTCCAAATACAAGAGAGCGCTTCAAGAGCCTTCCCTCACAGGCACCACATGACATTCCATTTGCCTCAAAAGATGGTAGTTTTTAGCTGCCTATTTATTATCCAGCATTCTACCTTTACTTAAACATGACTGAGGCTTGAGGTAGCACAGGCATATTCAATAATATGAGGGAGCACCGCAACACACCAAAGTGAACCACCATTAATCCACACAGGGGGATATAGTTTCCAGCAATGCGGCTGCCGAGCATGCAAAATGGCGGCCGCTCACGTCAGGAGAAACGGAGATGTGGTGAAAGTAAATGAAATGTGAGTTCCGGGCTCACCCCTTGACACCAATGTGTGCCACCATGTATCCGGAGGCTCGTTCTGCCAAGAGGACGCGGAACGAGGTCATAAGGCGGCTGTAATCCCCCTCGTAGGCTCCGTGAAGCGATGGAGCTCAGCAGACACCCGCCATCTTGATGAGCACATAAGCCACGCCCCATTCAATCAAAGGGAGATATGAATACCTATCTGTTGCTGTTTCGCAGTTTTGAACTTAAAGCATCAGCAATAATGCTCTTACTCCAAGATCCCAGCCCAAGAGCTTACTCCAAGCTCCTGTGCTCCTTCAGGGGAGATTATCAATGTTTGCAAAGTTTCCATTGTTATTCACTTACCAATTCACTTGTATGTCGGCTACATCTGTTTTTCATACAGGTTCTATTGTTTACTGCATTGCAGGCTCATCTGCTTGCACTTCCCTCATTTCCAAGCTGAAAAACTGGGAATCTGATACCATCCATAAGATGGAGTTGTGATTGCTGCTGTTGAGGCATGGTCATCTTGTGGCCTTCCTCTCTTTGGTTCTAAATAGGGTGGGGAAATGCGGCCAGTTCACATTTCGGGGGAAGGGTGGTGGGTTGGTTAGATTTAGGGGCTTTGAATTGTTCTTTTTTTTATCTTTCCTCTTCTTCTCCTTCTCGCTTCCCCCCTCTATCTCTCATCCTCCATGGTCTCACTCATCTCCTTTTGAGTCTTCATTCGCCTACTGTGCACTGGCAGGTCTACTAGGTGTACGTTGCTCCAATCAAGTATTCTGTACATTAGCAAGGGGTTCCTTCCAATCAAGCAACTGCAACAACTAACCCCCCAAAATGTTTCCATATCTCGGTCCGCTACTATAGGCCTACATCACACACACAAACAAACCAGCATCCATAACCACGAGCAGACACTCCTAAATGATGGCTGACCTTAAATTAATCTCTCTAAATGCAAAGGGGTTGTCACACCCAGTAAAACGTATAAAAATCACTGATTACTGTAACAAACTGAGGGGGGACATCATACTACTTTAAGAGACTCACAAAGAATCCACCAGAGATGTCAGATTCTATTGCCTATGGGTCACTGACACCCTACTTTCCCCAGTTGTGGATAATAAAATTGGGTTATCACCTTGTTCTCCAGAAAATCCAAAATTAAAGTCCTTTCACGCACACACAACCACGAGGGCCATTAGTTAATCTTGCCATCAGAAATATCTATGCACCAAATGATAACTCAGTCAACTTCTGGAAGAAATTAGACAGAGTATCTCAGAAATTCCAGATAAAATAGGCATCATAGTAGGAGGGGATTTTAATCTGCCAATGGATGATTCTTAGAATCTCCTCACATAAATTCACTGAAAGCAGGTCTCATGACCAAATGAAATTTTCTGAAAAAATAACGACCTGGTAGACATCTGGAGACTATTCAACCCTTCCGGTAGCGACTACACGTTCTACTCCTCTTCCCATCATACCCTCACTAGAATCGACTACATCTTAGTTGACAAATTCCTGGTCCCACATCTCAAAATCCCAAAATTGAACCCAGAATAATTAGTGATCATGCTTGTGTACCGCTAGATCTCTCCCTCACTGTCACCAACCCCCTGCTGAAAATAGGGTGGTTCAATGATGCCCACCTGGAGGATGAGAACTCCAAAACCGAGATCGGTATAGCAATAAGCCACTTTCTGGAAGAAAACAAACAGTGGAATACGTCAGACGCAACCAAGTGGGATGCCCTGAAAGCTCGCCTTAGAGGCATCCTGATGAACCTATCAGCAGCCAGAAACAAATCTCTAAATAAACGGCTTAACTCAATTGAATCCACCAGACATCAGATACAAAGACGACGTAACCTTCACCGCTCCACAAGAGATCTTGGAGACCTCTCATAAATTCTACTCCAATCTATACACCCCAAACTCAACGATCAACATGGAGGAATGCCAGGCATACCTGAACTCATGCACACTTTCTCTAACTTCTCCAGAAGAGAGATCCCATCACAATGCCCGATCTCCATGGAGGAAATTAGCTCCGCTATTAAGTCTCTCATGCCAGGGTAAGCTCCGGGCCCAGATGGGTACTCAGTGAAGTTCTACAAAACGTTTCCTGACCTACTGTCTGACCCTCTCCTAGCTCTCTTTCAGTCATTTGCATCTGCAGGTCGTGTCTCTGGATCGGGCTCTGAAGCCACTATAGTTGTCATCCCCAAAGAAGCAAAGATGCCTTAGATGTGAAAAGTTACAGACAGATATCATTAATCAATATTGACTGTAAACTATACACCAAAGTCCTTGAACAAAGATTAGAAACGGTGATATCAAAACTTATCGCCCCATCCCAGACTGGATTCCTCAAGGGCAGACTTGCAACGGATAATATCCAGGTCTTCTGCCACGCACTGAAAAAAGCCCGGTCATCACTCTCACCAACTGCTACGATGGCGCTCGACGCTGAAAAGACTTTTGACTAAGTCTCCAGGACTTTTCTGTGTAAGACGCTAAAGAAATTCCAGCTAGGCGAGGACTTCATTCGTATGGTCATGGCACTGTATGCGGAACCAGTAGGAAAGTTCAGAATAAATGGCCCCCTGTCTGACCCATTCTCTCTGGGACAGGGCACCAGACAGGGATGCCCACTCTCCCTGCTTCAATTTCTTCTAGTTATCAAACCCCTCCTCTCCTCTCTGAAAGAAAATGACAACATCAAAGGTGTACACTTTCAACCAGGCAGGTAATTAGTTGTGGCCTATGCCGACAACATCCTAATATTCTCTGAAGACTCAGACATGGCAATACCTCACATCATGTCCGAAATTGAGAAATACTCCTGAGCCTCTCGCTATACACTCAATCGCTCCAAAACAGAGATCTTCCCCATGAACTTTCTCTGCACCCCCTCTATTTTGGGCAACTCTAAGTTGAAATGGCAACTTGATGAACTGAAATATCTGGGTATCTAGTGCGGGGAAGACCTACAATCCTCCATCACTATTAACAAAAGTACAACACTTTCCAAAATCAAAGACATGCAAAACTCATGTTCCCCCTAAAACATAAGTAGGGTAGGATAGACACTGCAAAAATGATGATTGAGCCACTAGTCAACTTCCACTCAAGTATGCTTCCCACAAACTTCTCTTCCACCTTATTTTAATCCGTAGACAGACATATCTCCTACTTCCTATGGAAGGGGAAGAGATCCAGGATCGCCGGCCTCACCCTTAAATTAATCAAGAACAGGGGTGGCTTAAATATGCTGGATTTTCACAGATATCAACATGCATTTTTAGAGTCCCAGGGCAACTTGTGGTTCAGGGAGGTGAACAACCACTCCCCTCCGTGGCTCCAAATTCAATCCCACTTACTATCTCCTCTCCCACTGAGCTCCACGTTTACTATCCGAGACCTCCAGAAATTACCCATGGCCCACTCGTTCCACATAATCACAGATACGGTCTTCGCCCTTTTGTGAGTCGATAAAACTCTGAACAAACGTATCTCTGACTCCACCTTAACCTCTTTATGGTACAACTACAAATTCAAACTTAATGGTAGATCCATATTTTGGGAACAATGATCCAAAAGGGAAATCAACTCTGTTGGAGACTTAGGCACAACCCTGAACCCCATCCCCTTTGCCTACCTGAGCACACTATAAGTTCTATATCTTTTTAAAACCTAAAATACCCATTAGATCACTAGTAAAACCACATACCCTGGATCTGCCTGGTCTTCTGGGAAATCTTAAAAGGCTTAGCCACTCTGTATCACACATCTATAAGTTACTGGACCCCCCTAAAGTACACCTCCTTAATAACTTGAAAAAGAAATGGTCCCCATACATCCCAGCAGATCTCAAAACACATTTTAAAACTCTACCTGGCATAGAATCTGGCACTCTCCCTCTCAGGCTAAAATTACACCTGCAATTGCCCAGTCCAGGTTTTGGACGATCCACAAAACATACTGGACCCCATCTAGACTGCACAAACTAGGGATCCTACACTCAGACAATAGCTGGCTGTTTTAAAGTCATCCTTTTGCCCTGTTCACCCCCATTTGTTGGCTGAATGATACTGGTGGTAATTGACTCTGACTGTACCCTGGGCTCTGCTAACCAGGCCCAGGGCCAGTTGCATGTTTAAAAAGGTACATGTAATAGGGTACACTTACAATTGACAATGACAGACCCTATAAGTCCCTAGTATATAATAGGGCCAGGGGGTTCAAACTACCTATAAGTCCCTAGTATATAATAGGGCATGGACGTTAGAGGCCAAGCAGATATTCTGCACTTGCATGTGTGCACTCCTGAGTTCCTGCTGTCATTTTAAAAGCAGCCTGGCTTTGCACACTGTCTTTAAAAGTAAATTGTGTGCAAACTCGACTTTGGTGGTATGGGCACTTTAAAAGTGATAATCTACCTTATTGTTACCCTCCCCACAGGGGGCTGGGTAAAACAAACTGAGCAGATCAGTAAGGAATGCCAGGCGTACCTAGCCCCAAATCCTGTGCCCCAGCCAGATGGCAGGCTTAGGACAGGAATTTGCAGAGGTCAGGGGGAGGAGAGCTGATAAAAATGAGCCACACGGTGGGTTGGTTTAGCCAGCGCTCTTACTCCTCTGGAGAGAAATCACCCATGTTGGATTTTGGAAGTGGAGTGCTTTGTGGGACAAGACTATGCTACACTTTGGAGGAAGTTGTCATGCACCATCTCACTGGACAGAGATGCCCCCTGCTTGTCGCCCCGGAACACTGAATAAATATGTGAGAGATGCATAGTCTCTCAGATCTGTTGTCTGAAACTACAAGGAGAAGAAGGACTGCCCTGCTGGAATCTGTATTTGTACCCAAAGACCTGCACTCTGACCGCATGCGCCTGCTGCACAATCTGGTACTACAGCCCTGGGGACTGCACCTTGCTTCAAAAAGGATTAAGCAGTGAACTCCTGCAAGCTACAGGTTAACAGAGCCCGCCTGCATCATCTCTTCCAAGAGTACCCATCCTGGGGTGCGTCCAGTGGACCTTTAAGGATTTGGCCAGGTGCATTGTGGGAATTGTAGTCCAGACATCCCAGAGACCCTCTAGGAGATTGCAGACCTTTGAATTGGTGATTTGGACACACTGAACCTACAAGGAGACCCTCAGGAAGCACTTCCTGAGGTTTGGAGAACTTTGGAGAACTTGTGTGAAAAAGCATCATGAGGTGACAGACCCGACGTCGAGAGTCAAGCTGATTACCTAGAACCACGACCTGGCCTGGATTTCAGGTTAATCCCGCTGAAAGTTCCAGAGCTCCAGACTTCCAGGATTTGACTGGTGCCTCACAGAAAGTCAAGCGGGTGAACCCTCTCCGAATCCGGTCTGCTGTGAAGGTCGAGCGACATCGGAAGAAAAAGCTCCAAAGTTTCTAAGTGTGAAGGTAACAATTTGACCGTGGCCTCCCGCTTAGTGTATCTGACCAGGGCTCCATCGCGATCGGCCTCAAACTTTGACTTTGTCCCGGTCAAGCGCGACCAGATGTCACAGAGTGGCGCTATAGGTTTTTAAGCATTCTGAAGTGGTTAATCTTTCAAAATTCATCTCTCCGGTTCCCTACATTGGAGTTTTGTTGTTTTGGTGTCTATTTGTTCATAACAATATTTCCTGTTGTTATAAATTGGTGTGGGATTTTTATTGTGTGTTACTGATTTGATGTATTGGTGTTTTTAAATGCTTTACACTCCTGTCTCCTAAATTAGGCCTAACTGATCGTTGTCAGCTACCACGGGTTTAGCAAGGGGCCAATTTACTGAGACCTTTACTGGACCCTATACCGTGTTGGTGGCCTTATTACAGGTGGTAGGTGCATACTTACACCTACCAATAATCCTCTTTCCAACACTGGTGCTGTGAGGAATCCCCCGGCTCATTTAAGCAGATGTTTTTCACTTGTAAAATAAATCAACCCCTCTGGACCAAAATACATCAGACGATTTATGCCATCTTCAAAATTCAGCTCACACCATCTCCCTTAACCACTGCTCTAGGCCTTTCAGCTCACCCCCTTAGCACTGTTCTTCCTGCACACAACACTCTATTGTCCTGTAGTTCCTACTAATCCATAGGCTCTGCATGTTTGTTGGACAACATAAACTAAGGGCTTGGTGTCTAGGCTGATTCCGGACATATCCACAGGATTTGTTGGCCTATAGACCAGCTAGCTCACAGTGCCACCATCAGCCCCCTAACCCTATCAGGGAGCAGATGGTTCCTGGCAACCACTGACCCCTCAGGAATCGTGGAAACAGTACAGAACCTTTTGCTCAGTCACTCATGCTCACTTATTCCCAGAGAAGAATACAACTGGTTGTATGATAGAGGCATGACTGGATAAACCACGCATGCCTCTACCAAGCAGCCTAAACCACAAATGCATCTTAACCACACATTCATTTACCACGCATGCCTTTACCACGTAATTTCGTGGTAAAGGCATGAATGGTAAAGGGGTATGTGTGGCTAAGGTCGCAACCCCCCTCCCCAAGCTGCAAACTGCCCACCGCTCCCCCTCCCCACCCAGAGGTCCAAATTCACCGACCCCCTCACAGCCCACATGCTGTCCCTAACCCTTAAACACTACTTCAAACCCCTCCCACCCCTTTGCGCTGTCCCTACAACTATCCCAACCCCTTCCACTGCCCTTAGGCCTAAAAATTAAACCCCTATTTTAAAAAACTACCCCGACCCCCCTGAGCCATAAAAACTACCCACCCTCCCCTAAGCCCTAAAAACGACCCCGACTATCCATACCCTCCCCCTTTCCTGAGGCCTAAAACTCTGTCCCTTAACAAACACTATTCCAAACCCCTCCCACCCCTGCACTGTCCTTAAAACTACCCCAACCCCTTCCAATGCCCTTAGGCCTAATACCCTAACCCCTAATTAAAAAAAACTACCCCAACCCTCCCCCAGACCTGAAACCACTCTGACCCTCCCCCAGCCCTGAAAACTACCCGACCCCCGCACCCTTGGAAACTACCCGACCCTCCCAGCCCTGAAAACTACCTCTGACCCCCCAGCCCTGAAAACTACCCTGACCCCCAGCCCCGAAAACTACCTCCGACCTCCCCAGCCCCGAAAACTACCCCGACCCGCCAGCCCAGAAAACTACCCCCGAACCCTCAGCCCTAAAAACTAGCCCTGAACCCCCAGCCCAGAAAACTACCCTGACCCCCCAGCCCAGAAAACTACCCCGACCCTCCAGCCCAGAAAACTAACCCGACCGCCCAGCCCAGAAAACTACCGCCATCCCAGACAAAAAACGACCCAGACCCCAGCCCAGAAAAGTAGCCCAACCCCCAGCCCAGAAAACTACCCCGACCCCCAACCCAGCCCCAAAAAGTAGCCCGACCCCCAGCCCAGAATACTACCCCGACCCCCTGAGCCCAGAAAAATAGTCCCGACCCCCCAGTCCAGAAAACTACCCCGACGCCCCCAGCCCAGAAAATGACCCGTACCACCCGCCAGCCCAGAAAACTACCCTGACCCCCCAAGCCCAGAAAATGACACTTACCTCACTGCAGCTGTCTTCCTGGTGAGGACTTCCTGCTTCCGTCCCCAGCCACCAGCAGCTAGACCGCGCACTGCTTTAACCACGCATATGCGTGGTTAAGGCATATGCGTTATTAAGGCAAGCGTGGTTTAGCTTGGGTGGTCGTAACACTCGTGGTTAAGACCGCGGGGTTCCGACTGTTCCCGGTATACAGTGAATACACAGTGGAACGTTTTCAATAAGTTTATTGAACCAACGTTATTCTTGTATAAAATACGCGTGCTGCAATGATTAATAGACAGAAGCAGATAAAAGTGATTACAAGCACCAAAAGTGTAAATAGTAGATATAGTTCTACCATGGTGCTAAAACAGTGTATATATGCAGGCATATAACAAGGCAGTAATCTGGTGTACTCTTACTATGCGAAGCCTACCCTAAGTATCTAGAGTGTATGTAGGTGTGAGCGACGAAACTCCCCTAGGGTCAATCTAACCCCATTACCTGGTGGGAGAGAATGAAGGACCCCTTCTTGGTCACAAACTGGACACCCTGCACGAGCTGTCAGACTGCTGCATTGTGAAGTTTTAGCATGCAGGGACCCTCGGTGTCAGTTGAAGTGCCTCCTCTACGAATCTATTGGGATGCTCAACTTTTAAAATAGAAAGCAGCCTTGCAATGTTCATATAGATTAGTGATGTTATGGATATGTAGATAGCCCTGTCGCCCCGTGGATGAAGATAGAGATGACATTTGTACATATTGCGAAAACAGACCTTGTACATGATGTTCAGGGCATTGTGATAATGTTGTGAGAAGCTAGATGCGTAAACAAGTTTAGTTTCAGGGCTGAAATGTTATTGTGAGGACAATGTAAGAAATAAGCTGCTTCGCTACATGGGCCTTACCTGGGAATATAACACTATTACTAGATCTTTTGCTTGCTGTGGGATCCAAAACAGTCCTACTACAGTGGAAATCTACCACAGAAATTCCCTTCAACAAATGGTGGAAAACCCTGTGCACCATGAGGAGCTCAGACAATGTAATGTACAAGAAACTTTGGGGCATATTATCAAGGGCTTTATCTCCGCTTTTTTGGCTTATAAAGCCAAAAAAGCGGAGATAATGCTTTCGCCCTATTTACAAGGCAGTGCTAACATGCATTAGCGCATGTTAGCAACCTTATTACCGACGCCTCGCTTTGCATCTCTAATGAGATGCAAAGTGGGCGTGTCCTACTAACACAACACGGGAATCAAGGAGTTACAGCACTACTCCCTATCAACAAGCTGGCCCAGGACACCAATTCCGACGTTAGAATCCGCGCTAATCGCGGATAACGCCGAAAGCTAACGTCTGCTAAAAAGCAGACTTAGCTATACATATGATGGGAGGTGGATTCTATGGCTGAATCCACATCTCCCTATTAGCAAGGATTACCTGATCGCTTCCGTTGTAGCGCTGGATTTCCTGCGATGTGCGCGGATTTCACAGCTATCGCCGGATTTAATATCGCTGTGGAGATGTGCGTTGTTAATAACGCGATATCTCGGCGATTAAATCCGGCGATAGCCGGCGTTAAGCTAATCCGCGCTATGCCTGCTCAGCGATGTTTATCGCTGTTCTTTGTTGATATGCCCCTTCATACTTACCTATGTAGTAGTACAAGATCATACAATGTACCCTCTAGTGTGTTACCATTATCCAATCTGTAACTGCTTATTTGTTCAATAAAACTGTTCGAACAAAAACAAAACATAAAAATACTCAAGTCAACTTTGCATTTGTTTTCTGTACCCGTGCTGACTTTGGGGAAGGGTTTGATTGTTATGCCCGCATACCAGTAACCTGTTACACAGAGTAATCGATTAACCATTTGGCTTAGCGGCAAAACAGTCCTCAGAACCATAAGTTCCAAGCTCTTCTACAGAGAGGACTGCTACAGTTGCTGCATGAACACGCGCAGTGTGAAAGACCTGGAAGGGCTTTTTTTTAAGTCACCCAAGCTCGCCCATCGATCTGTGACATAGCAGATGACATGTAATCAGGAAGCTCTTTTGTAAAAAAGCACAACACATGGTGTTTTGTATGCCTTCAGGAAAAGACGGATATGAGAAAAAAAAACAAATTCCAAAAGTCAAAACTTGTTTTGCTGGGGTTCCTTAATAACCACCATAACCTTCCAGCCATGCAATCATAACGTACAGGCCAAACGTTGGCAGTAAAGACTGACGTCGTTCAAACTGAGTAGGGTAGATCTCAATGAACCACTTAAGGTAACTGTTAGAACTGGGGTCTCTAGTTGGCATAGGTAGGTACCTTTGTCCAAATAGGGACCCTTGCTTCTAGTCAGGGTAAGGGGGTACACTCCTGAAATAACCCCTGCTCACCATCTTGGTAGCTTGGCATGAGCAGACAGGCTTAGTTCAGAGGCAGTGTGTAAAGCATTTGTGAACACATACAGTAATCCAGTGACAACACTACAAATGGACACCACACAGGTTGTATTATAAAAATAAGTATCTTTTATATAGATTTACCACAAGACCATAAATGACATAAATAATCCACAATACTGTACTTTAAGGATGGTAGAATTAGCTTGAGTCTCTTAAAATGAAAATGCGACACTTTGAGTTCAATGTACCTTAAGATGCGTAACGCAGGGCAACGGAAAGTGTTGCAGGGAAGGTGATGCGATAGTCCCTTACACGCAAGGACAGTGATGCGTTGAAGATCTGGTGCAAAAGAAACAAAGTGGCGTCTTCTTGAGGTTGCGACAATGAAGAGGTGATGCGTGCACGCCCGACGGCCGTGCGGCGATTGCGATGAGTCTTTGGAGCCGCGACAGGCCCTGCGACACGCTTCCCTGGCGATGCAACGGCGTCTGATGCGAAGTCGACGATCTTCTCCTGGGATGCGGGGCGCGCCTCGTGTTGCGATGCGTTGGCGTCTGATGCGAGGTCGATGCTCTGCCCCGGGGATGCGACGGCGTCTGATGCGACGGCGACACTCTTCTCCGGTGCTGCGAGGCGCTTCGAAGGATGCAGCGCGCTTCTTCGGGGGTGCGCTGGCGTCTGCTGCGACGTTGACACTCTTCTCCGGCGATGCGATACTCAGCGGCTGCGGCGACACGCTTCTTCGTGTTGAGTCGCGCTTCCAGCTCCCAGAGACACGCAAGTGTGTCAGAAGGTCCAATTTCCCAGCAAGGGAACACAGGGGGAGCTGGTGGGTGAAGTCTGTTGTCCCTGAGACTTCAGCAGGAGGCAAGCTCTAAAATCAAGCCCTTGGAGATCCTTCACAAGTTGATAAAAGTCACAGCAAAGCAAAAGTTCCTTTCTCCTTTCTTTGGCAGTCAGGCAAACCACTGCAGGCCAATACCCCAAGCAGCACTTCAGGCTTAGGGATAGTCTCTCCTCAGTTTCTTCTTGGTTCCGCTCCTCAGCAAAGGTTTCTTCTTGTTTCCCAAAAGTGATCTAATTTCCTAGGGGTCTGGGTCCCCTTTTATACACCTTTTCTCTTTGTTCTCTGGAGGCAGAGAGGCCTCTGCCTAGCCCAAAACCAGTTCTGGTCAGTCCTGGAGCACTTTGTTTTTCTGACTCCTTCTTTCCTTTCAGAATGTGGGGCAGAGTGCTCAGCCGCCCGGCAGGAGGTGGAGCCAGCATTGTGGAAGGCAGGCACAGCCCTATTCAGACCCAAGTGCAACTCCTCCCTCCACTCTGGATGCAGATCTTTTTATTCAGCCCTGTGCTGACTCACCCTGTCTCCTGTAGCCACCCCCAGCCCCTGTCACTCAATCTCCAGACAAGGAATACACAACCTAGCAGAGGCAGGCTTGGAAGTTTAGGCAAGAAAATACCCACTTTCTTAAAGTGGTATTTTCCAACACAGAATGTTAAAACCAACTTCACTAAAAGATGTATTTTATCATTCTGAGTTCAGGCATACTAAATTCGTTTTTCTACCATGTTCCCTGGGTCAGTTCTGACTATAAGGTGTAATAGTCAGTCTGCCCATTCTGGCCTATGGGGAGCAGGTAGCCTTGCAATAGTGAAAAACGAAAATGGCTGTAATTCACTATTAGGACATGCCACACACACCAGGGCATGTCCCACCTTGTACTTACAATGCACCCTGCCCTAGGGCCTACTTTAGGGGTGACCAACATGCAGTAAAGGGAAGGTTTAGGGACTGGGAAGTGGGTGTACTCACCAAGTCGACATGGCAGCCCTAGGCTGCACACAGGCTCTGCAATGGCAGGCCTGAGACACACTTTACAAGCTGCTTCTGTGGGTGGCACAACCAGTGCTGCAAGCCCACCAGCAGCATTGGATGTACAAGCCCTGGGCACACTCAGTGCTCTGTACTAGGGACTGACAAGTAAACCAATCATCCAATCATGGAGCCACTAATACATACATCAATTTACAATAGGGAGCACTTGCACTGTGGCACTGAATAGCAGTGGCACAGTGCCCAAAGCATCTAAACCAGCAAAAACAGATCAATAACATTGGAGGCATCATAGAAAAATGGAAGGGAGACCCACGCCAAGGATGCCAGGTCTAACACGGGTCCCCTCCAGCTGAAATGTGGGGAGAATTATCTTTCTTCTGGGGAGTTCTCTTCACTAAGGCGGAAAAATCTGGACAGACCATCAGCATTGGCGTGTTCTGTACCAGGGCGGTGTTCCACCGTGAAGTCCATCCCCTGTAGGGAAATGGACCACCTCAACAGCTCTGGATTCTCACCCCTCATCTGCATCAACCATCTGAGGGGCCTGTGGTCTGTCTGAACCCGGAAGTGAGCCCCAAACAGGTATGGTCTCAGTTTCTTCAGCGCCCAGACCACAGCAAATGCCTCACGCTCAATAGCACTCCACCTCTGTTCCCGTGGAAGTAACCTCCTGCTAAGGAAGGCTACAGGTTGGTCTAGGCCCTCCTCATTCATCTGTGACAAAACAGCCCCCACACCATGCTCTGAAGCGTCTGTCTGAACGATAAACTCTTTGGAGAAGTTGGGGGCCAGGAGCACGGGCGCCGTGCACATGGCTGTCTTCAAGGTGTCAAAAGCTTGTTGACAGGTGTCAGTCCAAATCACTCTCTTGGGCTGCTTCCTGGAAGTCAGCTCTGTCAAGGGGGCAACCATGCTGCCATACCCCTTGACAAATCTCCTGTAATACCCGGTGAGTCCTAGGAAGGCTCTCACCGCTGTCTGGGTCTTGGGGGGCTCCCAAGCCAGAATGGTATCTATCTTGGGCTGTAGGGGCGCCACCTGGCCGCTCCCAACCTGGTGTCCCAAGTACACCACAGAACCCTGCCCGATCTGGCACTTACTCGCCTTGATCGTGAGGCCTGCCCTCCGCAGCGCCATCAACACTTCCGAGAGGTGGCGCAGATGTTCTTCCCAACTGGCGCTGAACAGTGCGATGTCATCCAGGTAGGCGGCACTGAACTCTTCCAGTCCAACCAACACCTGGTTGACCAACCTCTGAAAGGTGGCAGGGGCATTCTTCATCCCAAAGGGCATCACCCGGAATTGGTAGTGCCCATCTGGTGTGGAGAATGCTGACCTCTACTTTGCCCCATCAGTCAAGGTGATCTGCCAGTACCCAGACGTTAGGTCAAACGTACTGAGGTACCGGGCAGCCCCTAACCGATCTATGAGCTCATCAGCTCTGGGGATGGGGTGTGCGTCAGTCCTGGTGACGGAATTGAGTCCTCGGTAGTCCACACAGAACCGGAGTTCGGGTGTGGCACCAGGCGCGGCAGCCTTTGGGACCAAGACCACTGGGCTGGCCCAAGGGCTGTGAGAGGTCTCAATTACCCCCAATGCAAACATCTTGGGGACCTCCTCCTTGATGCAAGCTCTCACCCTGTCAGTCGCCCTGTAAGCCTTGTGCTTGACAGGAAGACTGTCCCCAGTGTCCACATCATGGACACACCAGTCAGTGACACTAGGAACCAGGGAGAACAGGTCAGGAAACTGCCCCAACAGTTGGCGACAGTCACCTTGCTGCCCAGGTGTCAGGGAGGTAGAGAGGTTCACACCCTTCACTGATCCATCTTGCTCTTGGGCTGACAGGAGGTCAGGAAGAGGCTCAGTTTCCTCCTCCATCCCAGCATCTGTAGCTAAGAGCATGCCCACTTGGGACCTCTCCAAGTGGGGCTTCAGGCGGTTGACGTGCAGGACCCGCAAGGGGTTCCTGGGAGACCACATGTCCACCAAGTAGGTAACAGGACTCTTGCGCTCCACCACCTCAAAGGGTCCGGTCCACTTATCCTGGAGCGCACAGGGCTCCACTGGGGCCATGACCCAAACTTTCTGACCAGGTTGAAGCTCAACCAGAGTGGCATTCTGGTCGTACCACCGCTTCATTTCCTCCTGGATGGCTTCCAGATTTGCCTCAGCAAGTTGCCTGAAACGCCTAGTTTGGTTCCTGAAGGCCAGCATGTAGCTATATACATCCTGGGGAGGTTTCCTGGGAGATTGCTCCCAGCCTTCCTTGACCAAACTCAGAGGTCCTCTCACTGGGTGACCATACAGAAGCTCAAAGGGGCTGAACCCTAGAGACTTCTGTGGCACCTCCCGGTATGCAAAAAGAAGGCATGGCAAGAGGACGTCCCACTTACGCCTCATGGGTTCTTCCAGACCCATAATCATGCCCTTCAGGGTCCGGTTGAATCTCTCAACCAACCCATTTCCTTGGGGGTGGTAAGGAGTGGTGAACTTGTACGTTACACCGCACTCCTGCCACAGGGACTTCATATACTTGGATATAAAGTTAGTACCTCTGTCAGACACCACCTCTTGAGGGAACCCCACACGGGAGAAAATTCCCATCAGTGCCCGTCCCACCACGGGGGCCGTCACTGTCCTCAGAGGGATGGCTTCAGGGTACCGGGTGGCATGGACTACCAAGACCAGGATGAACCTGTTGCCCATGGCTGTCTTGGGTTCCAGTGGCCCCACAATGTCAATACCCACCCGTTCAAAGGGGGTTCTGACCACAGGGAATGGCTGGAGAGGAGCCTTGTGCTTCCTCCCACTCTTTCCACTTGCCTGGCAAGTCTGACAAGTCCTGCAGTGAGTGGCGGCACTCCTGCACATCTGGGGCCAAAAGAAATGGGTGACAAGCCTTTCAAAGGTCTTGTCCTGCCCCAGATGTCCTGCTAAAGGCACATCATGAGCCAAACCCAGTAGGAAGGCTCTGAAGCGCTGGGGTACCACCAGCACACGGGCTGACCCAGGCTCAGCAACCTTAGGCTCGCTATACAGGAGACCATTCTCCCAGTAGATCCAATGTGATCCAGACTGATCACCTGCTGCCTGGTCTGTGGCCTGTTGCCTCAGACCCACGAGAGAAGGGCACTTGTTCTGCTCCTCGCAGAACTCCTCCCTGGAGGGTCCTCCATCTTGCTGCCAATGGGTCAGCTCAGGCAGGTCCCCCAGTTCAGCTACCTGTAGGCTCCAGGGCATCCCCCTCAGGGTCTGCCTCCTCCTGGACCGTGGGAACTTCGGGGGCCGGTTTCCCACGCCCCCTGCCTCTTCTCTCTCCGGCAGGCACCTGGGCCTCCCTCTCAGGCTCCAGGTCCTCTTGAACACCTCTGGCTGCCATGGACCGGGTGGTCACACACGCCCAATCAGGCAAGCCCAACATCTCCAAATGAGCACTCCGCTCCACCTTAGCCCAAGGGGAGCTCTCCAAATCGTTCCCTAACAAACAGTCAACAGGCATGGCTGGCCTCACAGCTACTTGAAGAGTACCAGAGACCCCCCACTCAAAGGGAACCTGAGCCACCTTGCAGTGGCTCTGTGTGTTGTCAGCGGCAACAACTGGATAGAATGCATCAGGGACCACCTGCTCTTTAGACACCAGGTGACACTTGACAGCTGTCACACTGGCTCCTGTGTCTCTCAGAGCCTCCACCCTTTGGCCATTGATGGTCACCCACTGCCTGTATTTCTTAGTGTTCTCAGGCAGTTGGGTCCTAGGGACCATCTCAGAGTCTCCTAAAGAGACAAGGGACAATACAACAGGATCCCACCCATCTTGGGCACCCACCTCCTCCCCCAGGGCTACACTAGCCAACTGCCGGGGGACTGCACCAGGTGGTGCTGGCTTTCCAAACAAAGGGCAATGGGGATCATTGGCCTTGTGGCCTAGGGCGCCACACTTGTAGCACATCAGGGGTCCCCTATGAACAGGTGGACCTGTCGGGCCCCGTGCTTATTATCAGGGGAGGCTGGGAACCTTTCCCTTGGTTCCCTTGGGGTTTACTTTGGGGCCCTCTCTGGAACTCCCTCTGTTTACCCTTGTCCCCCCCACTCTTCTGCTGGGGACCCTGCCCACCCTTGGCGGAGTCTCCCACGTGACCCTTGTGGACCCGGGTGCTCACCCAGCGGTCCACCTCCTCAGCAAGCTGCCTAGGGTTAGTCAGCCTACTGTCAATCAGGTGCTGGCATAGCTCAGGAAAACAATTACTGGACAAATGCTCCCAGGCAATCAAATCAAAGAGCGCCTGAAAATCATTTGCTTTGCTACCCTTTACCCAACCATCCAAGGCTCTGCAAAAAAAGGTCACATATTCAACCCAGGTACTGTTTTCAATCTTCTTACAGTTCCTGAACCTCTGCCTATAGAGTTCAGGAGTCAACCCATACCTGGTCATCAATGCATTTTTCATGTGGCTGTAGGAATTGGCATTCTGGTCGTACCACCGCTTCATTTCCTCCTGGCTGGCTTCCAGATTTGCCTCAGCAAGTTGCCTGAAACGCCTAGTTTGGTTCCTGAAGGCCAGCATGTAGCTATATACATCCTGGGGAGGTTTCCTGGGAGATTGCTCCCAGCCTTCCTTGACCAAACTCAGAGGTCCTCTCACTGGGTGACCATACAGAAGCTCAAAGGGGCTGAACCCTAGAGACTTCTGTGGCACCTCCCGGTATGCAAAAAGAAGGCATGGCAAGAGGACGTCCCACTTACGCCTCATGGGTTCTTCCAGACCCATAATCATGCCCTTCAGGGTCCGGTTGAGACCTTGAGACCCTCGCGGGTATGTAGTGCGCTTTATAAGTGACATGATTGATTGATTGATTGATTGACTTCAGAGGGCAAGTCCAACAAGGTATCCCGTCCCTCACTAAGGAACCGACCCCACAACCCCGCTCCCCAATCCTTCTCAGGGACCCGGTGGGAAGTCATGGCTACCTCATAGGCCTTGAACCATTGACCAATATCATCATTTTAAAAAAAAACTCCTTAACCACATCCTTAGGAATATACACCCTAGCCTCAACAGGCATTGACGGTGTGCTGCCACCAGAGGGAGTAGTCTCTAACTTCTTGGCTCTAAACTCCATCTCCCTCAAACTTTTTTCATGCTCATGATCCAGTCTTTTCTCTTCTAAGGCCAACTTTCTAGATTGCAATTCAAATTCCAACTGCCCCTTGAACTTGAGCTTGGTCAGCTCCATTTCATGCATCCTACTCTTTTCTCTGTCCTCCAGCTCTTCTGGGGACAGACCTCTGGAGGAAACACAGCTACCCACGGGGGAAGATTCTCTCCTCTCCCCTGGACCCACTGGCCCATCCAGCTGCTCATTTGCATTCTCAGCCCCCTCCTCATTTTCAGGAGTATTCCTTGCTTCGACCCAGGCCCTCAGCGCCTTTTGGATCAAATCCTTCTTGGAGAGACCGGTCATTGAAACTTTGAATCTTCTGCAGAAATGCTTGAGCTGTTTCAAGTTGTAGCATTCTAGTTTCTCCTCTTCCCAATCATTATCAACAGATGCTATGGATGCTGCTGTATCCATGGTGATTAAACTTGGCAGTTTTTAGCAAAAATAGAAAGTCCCAGAAAAGAATATCTACCAAAAGTATGTGGTTGCGTTATGGTCTGCACTCACTAGGTAGTGTTCACCAATCACTGTACATGAGTCACAAATGCAAGTCCAGAATCCTCACCGCTGACCACCAATGTTAGAACTGGGGTCTCTAGTTGGCAGAGGTAGGTACCTTTGTCCAAATAGGGACCCTTGCTTCTAGTCAGGGTAAGGGGTACACTCCTGAAATAACCCCTGCTCACCCTCTTGGTAGCTTGGCACAAGCAGACAGGCTTAGTTCAGAGGCAGTGTGTAAAGCATTTGTGAACACATACAGTAATCCAGTGACAACACTACAAATGGACACCACACAGGTTGTATTATAAAAATAAGTATCTTTTATATAGATTTACCACAAGACCATAAATGACATAAATAATCCACAATACTGTACTTTAAGGATGGTAGAATTAGCTTGAGTCTCTTAAAATGAAAATGCGACACTTTGAGTTCAATGTACCTTAAGATGCGTAACGCAGGGCAACGGAAAGTGTTGCAGGGAAGGTGATGCGATAGTCCCTTACACACAAGGACAGTGATACGTTGAAGATCTGGTGCAAAAGAAACAAAGTGGCGTCTTCTTGAGGTTGCGACAACGAAGAGGTGATGCGTGCACGCCCGACGGCCGTGCGGCGATTGCGATGAGTCTTTGGAGCCGCGACAGGCCCTGCGACACACTTCCCTGGCAATGCGACGGCGTCTGATGCGAAGTCGATGATCTTCTCCTGGGATGCGGGGCGCGCCTCGTGTTGCGATGCGTCGGCGTCTGATGCGAGGTCGATGCTCTGCCCCGGGGATGCGATGGCGTCTGATGCGACGGCGACACTCTTCTCCGGTGCTGCGAGGCGCTTCGAAGGATGCGGCGCGCTTCTTCGGGGGTGCGCCGGCGTCTGCTGCGACGTCGACACTCTTCTCCGGCGATGCGATACTCAGCGGCTGCGGCGACACGGTTCTTCGTGTTGAGTCGCGCTTCCAGCTCCCAGAGACACGAAAGTGTGTCAGAAGGTCCAATTTCCCAGCAAGGGAACACAGGGGGAGCTGGTGGGTGAAGTCTGTTGTCCCTGAGACTTCAGCAGGAGGCAAGCTCTAAAATCAAGCCCTTGGAGATCCTTCACAAGTTGATGAAAGTCACAGCAAAGCAAAAGTTCCTTTCTCCTTTCTTTGGCAGTCAGGCAAACCACTGCAGGCCAATACCCCAAGCAGCACTTCAGGCTTAGGGATAGTCTCTCCTCAGTTTCTTCTTGGTTCCGCTCCTCAGCAAAGGTTTCTTCTTGTTTCCCAAAAGTGATCTAATTTCCTAGGGGTCTGGGTCCCCTTTTATACACCTTTTCTCTTTGTTCTCTGGAGGCAGAGAGGCCTCTGCCTAGCCCAAAACCAGTTCTGGTCAGTCCTGGAGCACTTTGTTTTTCTGACTCCTTCTTTCCTTTCAGAATGTGGGGCAGAGTGCTCAGCCGCCCGGCAGGAGGTGGAGCCAGCATTGTGGAAGGCAGGCACAGCCCTATTCAGACCCAGGTGCAACTCCTCCCTCCACTCTGGATGCAGATCTTTCTATTCAGCCCTGTGCTGACTCACCCTGTCTCCTGTAGCCACCCCCAGCCCCTGTCACTCAATCTCCAGACAAGGAATACACAACCTAGCAGAGGCATGCTTGGAAGTTTAGGCAAGAAAATACCCACTTTCTAAAAGTGGTATTTTCCAACACAGAATGTTAAAACCAACTTCACTAAAAGATGTATTTTATCATTCTGAGTTCAGGCATACTAAATTCGTTTTTCCACCATGTTCCCTGGGTCAGTTCTGACTATAAGGTGTAATAGTCAGTCTGCCCATTCTGGCCTATGGGGAGCAGGTAGCCTTGCAATAGTGAAAAACGAAAATGGCTGTAATTCACTATTAGGACATGCCACACACACCATGGCATGTCCCACCTTGTACTTACAATGCACCCTGCCCTAGGGCCTACTTTAGGGGTGACCAACATGCAGTAAAGGGAAGGTTTAGGGACTGGTAAGTGGGTGTACTCACCAAGTCGACATGGCAGCCCTAGGCTGCACACAGGCTCTGAAATGGCAGGCCTGAGACACACTTTACAAGCTGCTTCTGTGGGTGGCACAACCAGTGCTGCAAGCCCACCAGCAGCATTGGATTTACAAGCCCTGGGCACACTCAGTGCTCTGTACTAGGGACTGACAAGTAAACCAATCATCCAATCATGGAGCCACTAATACATACATCAATTTACTATAGGGAGCACTTGCACTGTGGCACTGAATAGCAGTGGCACAGTGCCCAAAGCATCTAAACCAGCAAAAACAGATCAATAACATTGGAGGCATCATAGAACAAGCATTGGCATAGCCAATAGGTCTCGCCTTTGGGGCCTTATAAGTGTTTAGCCAGAGCTATTGACTTTGCCAATGTCTTCAAGCTGTGCTGTAGAGAAGTGTGTCTGCTGTGCGGCATGCTGAAAAGTTATAATAAAAAAGTGTCAGAAGCATTTTTGTTACTTTATATATGACCAAGAAGGCATTATGTAAAACTGAACGACCATATTAAAAAAAGTATTTACAATAAAACATTTCCTCAGTTTTCTTTTGTTCTTGCAATGCTGGCAACTTGTTTCTACCTATTGCAATGGTTGTTTGTTAAAGCTTTTTTTTTTTTGAGGGGGCATAAACAATCGGAGGGTGAAGGTTGGGAACTAGTACCTGTATTATAACACTAGCAGCGGCCAGACGCTAGGGGAGAATCAACAGATGCCAGATTCCGAGAGCAGGCTGAGGTGGTGCTGAGTGATGCTGAGGTGGTAGTGGTGGTGGTGGTGACTGTTGCGGAGACGATGCTGAGGTGATGCTGAATGATACTCAGGTGGTGCTGAGTGATATTGTCTTGGCGCTGAGTGATGCTGTGGTGGTGCTGAGTGATATTGTCTTGGCGCTGAGTGATGCTGTGGTGGTGCTGAGTGATATTGTCTTGGCGCTGAGTGATGCTGTTGCGGCGCTGAGTGATGCTGTGGCGACGCTGAGTGATGCTGTGGTGGCCTTGAGCGATGCTGTGGCGGCGCTGAGCGATGCAGTGGTGGCGCTGAGCGATGCTGTGGTGGCGCTGAGCGATGCTGTGGTGGCGCTGAGCGATGCTGTGGTGGCACTGAGTGATGCTGTGGTGGCGCTGAGTGATGCTTTGGTGGCGCTGAGCGATGCTGTGGTGGCGCTGAGCGATGCTGTGGTGGTGCTGAGCGATGCTGTGGTGGTGCTGAGCGATGCTGTGGTGGTGCTGAGCGATGCTGTGGTGGTGCTGTGTCATCCTGTGGTGGTGCTGAGTGATGCAGTGTTGGCCCTGAGTGATGATGTGGTGTCGCTGAGTAAAGCTATGGTGGTGCTGAGTGATGCTGTGGTGGCGCGGAGTGATGTTGTGGTGGCGCTGAGTGATGCTGTTGTGGCGCGAAGTGATGCTGTGGTTGTGCTGAGTAATGCTGTGGTTGTGCTGAGTGATGCTGTGGTTGCACTGAGTGATGCTGTGGTTGCACTGAGTGATGCTGTGATGGCGTTGAGTGATGCTGTGATGGCGTTGAGAGATGTTGTGTTGGTGCTGAGTGATGCTGTGCTGGCTCTGATTGATGCTGTGCTGGCTCTGATTGATGCTGTGGTTGCGCTGAGTGATGCTGTGGTGTTGCCGAGTGAGAGATAGAGTGAAGATATAATGCCCAATTAGAGAGGGTGGTGAGAGAGAAAGAGAGAGAAAGGGTGTACATAGAATAAAGAGTGGAGCGGGATAGAGAGAGAGAAAGAAGGGGAGAGAGAGTGAATGAAGGAGTTTGAAAGAGAAACAGATAAAGGGGTGAGAGAGAATGAAAGGCTAAAAAAGATAGAGAGGGGAGAGTTAATTAAGTAGAGAGAGAATTAGAGAGGGAGAGAGAGAGAAGGAGAGAGACAATAAGAGTGGGGGGTGTGGAGTTTAAATAGAGTGAAGAAGTGACGCGGAAAAAGTAACCTTAAATATATCTTTGTGCTTTGCGCGAATAAATATTTTAAAAAAAACAGTGAGAGACAAAAATACTGGTAATTAGGCTG
The DNA here is from genome assembly GCA_963921515.1 of Calotriton arnoldi. NCBI lineage: Eukaryota > Metazoa > Chordata > Amphibia > Caudata > Salamandridae > Calotriton > Calotriton arnoldi. Next base: position 192,008 of record CAWUFW010018353.1, read on the forward strand.
TGACTCCCAATATAAAACAAATAGCGATATAAGGTGAAATCAACCCACCGAAGCAATATTTCTAACTAGACAAAAAAAAGCTTGCATTTCAATGCTAATCGCTGTTGTTTTTCATGTGACTGTAGTCCAGGGCCCTCAGTTGGTAATGTGAGCTGCTGCTGCGATTGAAACATCAGAGTCCAGAGAGTTAATGAGCCATGACGAGGAAATGAGGAAGAGATAGGAAACCCAGATGCCAGCTGCGCGTGCACGCCATCGTGAACTCAAGCTGGTCGCCAGCCGAAAGCCAGTGTTTGCACTTCCAAAACCCACTTACTAAAACTCTCGGCCAGACCAGCGCAAGCGCTGGTGCAGGCCTAGACCTAAAAATGGAAGGGAGACCCACGCCAAGGATGCCAGGTCTAACAGTAACCCAGTGGGGTCTTGATATCATTGGGACAGAATCAATAGACACAAGAATCGGCGGTATATAATGCATCTACCCTTTTACTACTTACTGATGACCATTGCCAGTTTAGTTCACTAAACACATAGGGGCAGTTTACAAGGAACTGACGCATCTGCATAGATGCTTCAGTTTCCTTGCGCCAGCGTCAAATGTCCTTGCGCCACCATGGATGCGCTGTATTTACAATACAGTGCTCCATGGCGCAAGGATTAACAGATGCGTCAGAAATTCTGACGCATCTGTTGGCCCAAAAGTCATGCATTGCTGCAGTTGTGTCGCAAGCATGACGCAACTCCAGCAATGTATTTTGAGGCCTACACTTACTGTACTGCGTCACTCCTTACGCCTGCTTCAAGCAGGCGTAAGGTTTTGATGCAGTGGCGTCCTAAAAGTGGCGCAGTGAAATCTTGTAGATTTCACTGCGTCACTTTTACGAGGCCTTCCTGCTTGGGAACGCCCACCCTGCATACATTATACCTGGCGCAGGTGTAATGTGACGCAGGGCTTTACAAAGTGACGCATCTCCCTAGATGTGTCATGTTGTAAATAAGACGCATTGTTTGCGCCTTCGTTGCGTCAAAAAAAGTGACTCAATGGCGGCGCAAGGGGCTTGTAAATCTGCCCCAAACTCTTTTTACCAAACGTATCTCCAAAAGTACCCAAGACTCATACAATCACTAAATGCAGTATAATTGGCTCTCCAGTCATGTTGAAAAGTTGCACAGACTCGTGCATGTTGACCACACTGCTGAACATAAAATCATTTTAACAACATTTGTTCCTGACTGCAAATAGCCAATACATAATATTGTCAACAGTTAGGCATATCCTTGCCACTGTCCCTGGTTCACCCTATCAGAATGTTTGGAGTGCCGTAAGCCACACCCATGCTGCACAGATCTTAGTATATTTAAAATATAACATCTCAGCATTAACAATTGTGCCCTCCCAATCCCCAACCCAGCACATCTTGAGACTAATACAGTTTTCCAAAGAGAATGTCATCACAGAAACCCTTCGTTCTGCGATAGAATGCATGCCTCATGCTTCAGTACTTAAACGACTCTGATTCACTTATACCAGTATCCATACATTATGGTTTCAATGCCCTTTGCTTCACATTTCACACAACACAAACGGTCTGCAACACCCTACTCTTTTTGTTTCATTTAATTGCCTTATATCCTCCCACTCAGTAAAATCCACCTACCAGTGCTTAATTTGAGCTGGTGGTTTCCAGGTGCTTGGCACCAGCACTTCAGTGTCAACACCGGCACTAATGAGAGCTGCCATATGATGGCGCTGTTTGTGTAATTTAAAGATGAACAGAACAACTGTTGTGTATTAATTCAATATACATTAAAACAACTTATAATACCTGCTCCCAAGCCACTCTTATCGCTTTGGGGACCCCGAGCAGTCTATATGGTCAGACTTGTAGCAGTGTGCTGGTTAATATTTGTGTAGGTACTGTCTTTGACAGTGCTGGCAAGGGCAATGGGTGGTGCAAGCTGTGGTGGCATCCTGACAAGGGACCTGGCACTTATTTTTTCACATATTAAGCACTGCCTCCCACAAATCTGGAAGATGTGTCTAACCAGCGTTACATGAATTTAACTTGTATGTGGTTTCAAGCTCAGGTAGACATTGGGCTTGATTACAATTTGCTTGGTGTATTCCAACCCATATATAAATCCCTGTTTATGCAGGCGTCGAAACTATGAATTTAGTTTTATTTAACACATGGATAATTATTGGATGCATTAAATAACTAAAGCTTCATTCAATTTCGGCAGTTTAATGAGGGAAAACCATGCGGTATTTATCATATCATGCAGATTTTGGTGCGTTAAATACTGAAATCCACATGTTATTCCCCACAAGCTCATAATAGGTGCTATTTATTGCCCCCAATAAATAACGTACCCTGTGGTATCGTAATTTATCAGGTGCGCAAAATAGCATCTACGCTTGGAATCAGGGCCATAGTGGATGGTATTGGTGCATGTTGATGTAATTCCCCAAAACTTTAACATCTCGAGGAGAAATGATCAGTGCCCAACAGCTGCTCTACCTCTAGAATTAAATTGACCTGAGGTTTGCAGAGCTGGGAGTATGACAATCTATATTAGTGTGTTATATTCTAGTGCCCTTCACACTTGCATCAAGCGACAGCAGGGAGCGAGCAGGGATACTTTAAACATAAAGAAAGTAAAACGGTTATGAGAATCAAAGTGGGTATTTAATCCATGTAGATATTGAAACTGCCGTGGTTGGTCCTTTTTAGGTCTCGCCTACGCAGCGCGCATGCGCTGCATAGGAAAAAGACCTCTTGTAATCGATTCCGTTTTCCAGTGAAAAACGTGCACGCGTTGCATTGCTTTTAATGGCAACGCGTGCACGTTTGGCGATTTCCTTGCGGGAGCGAGCTTTAAAGCCATCTGGTTTTAATTACAGATGGTTCCTGCTCGCTCCCGCAAGGGAAACTGGCGCAGCCCCCTCCTCCCTCCCCTGCTGCCTCCTCCTCTCCTCGTCAGCGCGAGGCCCGCGCGCTTGTTTCTCTTGCTTTCAGCGTTCTCCCTATTTTTCTATGCCTTTATACCCACCTCACTCCTCTTGTTCTTTCTTGTCCTCTTCTCGCTGACAAATACGCACTATTACGATTTCTCCCACCATCCGTATTTTCTTCACTGCCATTTCTACATTTCTCCATCTTTCCCCTTCCACGTTTCTCACTTTCTTTTTCCGAAACTGCTGCACTATGGTCCCTGTCCTCCTGCTAACCTTTGTGTCTTTTACTTGTCACTCCTGGTAGAAACCGATTAGGAAAAAGCGGATGAGTCTTTACAGGTCCATTGAAAGGCGTTATGCTCGGTTGGCAGCAGATTGTCAAAACTAAGTAACTATGATTACAGTAAGCAATCAGACATAGAGACCAGGAAGAAGGTTCAAGTTCAGCTTCGAATAAAAAGGAATTATCTGCTTACAGAATAGATAGGATTTTACAGAGAGTATATACTGGCTGTGAAGTATGCTGCTTACAGAACAGATTTAGATCTTTAGAGACTGTTTACATGCTGTGGAATACACTGCTTTTAGGCTCGAGTTCTTCACTTAGATTCCTTACAGCTTGTAGAATACAAGGCTTAGTTACAGAACACGTAGGGTCCTTTACAGAAAGAGTGTTTGCAAGCTTTGAAATACGCTTTTACAGAATATGTAGGGTTCTTTATAGTGAGAACGTTTGGAGGCTGTAAAATATACTGTTTAGAAGACGTAACATGTAGGGTCGTTAACAGTGAGACTGTTTGCAGACTGTCAAATATTGTGTTTACTGCACAGAGTCCTTTACAGTTAAAGTGTTTACAGGTTATAAAATATGCTGTGTACAGAACATCCGGTGTCCTTTCCAGCGAGGGTGTTAGCCTGCTGTGAAATATGTTGTTTTGAGGCTGGCAAGAGTTCTTTCCAGAGTGCCTACACCAAACATGCTGTTTACATGATAGATATAAATCTTTACACAGAGTGCAGGTTTACACCACTCTGCTTGCAGTAAAGACAGGGTTCAGTGAGCCAGTTTAGAGGTGGTGGTGGCTAATGCTGGTTCCAAACTAAGTATTTGTTTTACACTGGGAGTATGTATAGGCCTTACAGTGAATGGATGAGAACGAGCATTGGCAACACCTCGCGTGTTGCCTGTTGTATAGAGAAAAGGTTCCTTCTTGCCAAGCTTTAATAATGCACTATACATACAGCATGACAATAGTGCAGTCATCCTGCAGTAGTTAATATGACCCTTCTATTATTACTTTTCAATTTAAATATCGGCTCCTCTTAGATGTGATGTCATTATATTGTTGGTTCTTATTGTACAACCGTACCCAGGTCTTGAAAACTCGAACACTTACTTTTTGATGTTCTTTAGTAACACCTTGATTGGTGTTTCTTGATGTCATAACCCCAAAAACAGATATATTATGTAGTGCACCCATCCCTAATACAAAGTACATGTACAGGACAGGTGGCAGCAGTAACTCTCCCACCCCACACAAGCGTAACCCCATGTGATCAGAATAGGTACACCAAAAGGCAGCTAAATAACACATACCAGGGCAGCAGCAATGCGCACATACACAGGACATGTTCAGCTTGTACAGCCAGTGCCGGACTGGCTACCGGGCGTTTTGGCATGCTGCCGAGCTGGGGGCTGATGTCACTGCGGTGGGGGCTAATTTCGTTGAAGGAGACCTGCGTGTGCTACGAAATAAACAAAGCAAAACGAATTTCGTTCAACACAGGCAGGTCCCCATCAACGAAATCAGCCCCCAGCTCGGCAGCATGCCAAAACGCCCGGTAGCCAGTCCGGCCCTGTGTACAGCAGCTGCACATGTATCCCACAGTGTGTGTATGTGATTCTGTTTGTATGCGTGTGTGTGTGTTTATAAGATGCTGTGAGGCGAAAGTCCACAGCTCAGGTGATGATTTCATGCTGATGGTGGTTCTTATTGTCTGGCTTGTTTTTGATGTGGAATTTCTAAGACCGATCTTTTCTCCACCTCTTCTGCATAGAGAGGCTATGGCGGGCCTGGGTCCTTCACCTCTCCTGGGTGCCAAGGATGCATATTACTCCCTCTGAGGGTGGGAAACTAATGCTTTCATGCAACACCATCTCCTGATCCTTGTGCTGCTGACTATATTGAACACAGATGGCAACAGGGTTGTGCGTGGGTTACAGGTTTACTCCCACTTACATCTCCTATCCTGAGTAGCACATGCTTCCATGCTGCAAAACAACCCCCAAGAATTTAGCACAGTGTGCCGGAGAATGTGGGGGCATGCACAGGGTAAGGGAACAAGACCCTGGCATGTGGGAGAGAAATTGGTCAGAGGCTGAGGATGCTGGTATCAACAAATATGATTCAATCAATAAAGAACCTGATCTAATATGGGACAATCCTTGTGAGCATACCCCACGCCAGATCTTGGCTCTAATGCTTAGCAACAGCTTCCACAATGCTGTCCAATCCTAGGTGCTCCTGTCCATTTATTTAAAAGTTGTTCAGTGTCATTCCCCAGTGTATAACCCGTAGCGTGCAAATCACAAAAGAAAAGAAAATGTGCAAAGGTTTGGAAGTGCCTCACGGAAACACCACCATGTGAGCTGCTGGTAGGTTCTCACCAGTGTGCTCCGGTTCTCATCATTGGCAACTCCCAAGACCAAAAAAGAATAGTGTAAGAAAGTGCAAAAATTATTTGGATGTGTGAAAAAGGTAAACCAAGCACTTGGAACAATTTCTGCGTGCAACCCTATCCTGACCCCCTTCTGTAGAAGCAAAATTCCCAGTGACTTTCGCTTCTCCAACCTAAAAACGAGCTAAACGACCACTGGCAAAACCATCAATTTTAATCAGATGAGGTCTGCTCAATTTAAAAACCAAGACATACTGTTGCAAACCATCAGTTTTTATTATGGCCAAAAACTGAGGATTTGCGACAGTATGGCTTGGTTTTTAAATTGAGCAGACGCACAGCACTTATTAAAATTGATGGTTTTGCTAGTGGTCGTTTAGCTCGTTTTTAGCTTGGAGAAGCGAAAGTCAGTGGGAATTTTGCTTCTACAGAAGGGGGTCAGGCTAGGGTTGCACGCGGAAATTGTTCCTAGGACAGTGGTTCTTAACCTGTGATACGAGGACCCCTGGGGGTCCACAAGGCCTACTCAAGGGGTCCGCAACTGTTTTACAATATATATGCAAATAAAGAAGCAAAATTAAAAATGCGCATAATTTTTCTATATTTGATTAAACAAAATATTTCAATATTTGAAAATGTGTTTATGTAATTTTGTGTATTGTTTTGATGTTCAAATATAGAGATTGCTTAGGCCGGGGGTCCCCGGCTTCCAACAATGACTAGATGGGGTCTCCTGATTCAAGTAATGATTCAGTTGGAGTCCTGAGAAATCAAAAGGTTAAGAATCGCTGGCCTAGGAGGCATAATATCAGACAGGCTATAGACCAAATAATTGCCTATTTGGTTGTGGTGCTGACATGGTACGAGTTCTCCCCAAAATAGCAGTCTTGGGATGGGGTGCTGACTCATTCAAAATGGTGACGATGTGGAGCAGCGGAATCCCCTGAGAATAATGGCATCCATTGGGGCAGGGAATGTGCTGGATTTGAGGTGCACCGAGGAAAGGGCTTCTCTGCCATAGCGGGTGATGCATCCCCCCCCAAGAGAAGACAATACTTCTCAGAATGACATGGTGCCGCTTGACAGAAGTTACATATTGTCTCATCTTTAGGGCATCATGCTGGCTTTGTGTCTTAGGCTTAGAGATTCGAAATATTGATTGAAGGTGCAAAAGGGGATTTTGGCTATTTGACTTTTCATACCTAATTTTAAGAAGCCACTTCTTGCTCAGTTTATTCCTTTCATCCAGAAACAGAAGAGTACTATGAATAACAGAACATGCAAAGAGGAGGGGGCAGGAGAGGAGAATGTACACAGATGGCTCTTTGCCACCTTCCTCATTCATCTACAATGCACACCCATTGATAGTGTCACATGCTACAGCTAACCACCAGTTGATGGCTTTCCTCTTTTTAATATTTTACTAGGGAACAACTTAAATTATGTTTATCCAAATATCCACCCTCGAACTGACTTCCTCACTCTGATATCTTTATGCCATTGTTATCAGCAGAACATCTAGGGATTTGCTTAAAAAGCCTGCTCCGCCTCTCCTCTTCCACACCTTCTGTCTCTAGATTCTCAACCTTAACAAAATCCACACCATTGAATTTTCCTAAGATTCTGATCTAAAGCTTGTCCCGAGCACGCTGGACTACGGTCAAGGCCTCCTCCTGGGCTTCTGTACTAACCCCTCCCACTTGATGAAGGTGTGGTCATCGCTACCTGCACCCTGGTCCCGCTCGCGCCATTGGGCTATCGGTTCATCCCTTAAAGGCTGAGATCCATGTAGTTACTGATCTTAAGAGAGCCCTCGGCAGGACCCACAGCAGGCCAGGGTCAGATTACATAAGGGACAATAAAGCAAAAGCTTTACCGTTTTCCTGTTTGTGGAACAGGGAATAAGGCATAAAATATTATATAGAAATGCATTCCTAAGACCAAAAATGGAGAAAACTGATTCTTTGCAGCTGTTACGCATTACGTAATATACTCAATGCACATTCTCCGCTTTTAAAATATTAATTATGAAACTAAATAAATACAACACGCATACATACATACTAAATCTGAGGCAAAATCCATTTTCTCTTTTTCGTATTGCAAATGAGACATTAACAGTGTAAAATCGTTTTTCTTCATTTCTTCAAGAATGGCTTTAGGTCAGTATTATACTTTGTTAATAACATTATCATACCAGTGAAATGATTTATCTGCAATACTTGTTAATTATAAGTTTTGCAATTGTTTTCCAATCTGGGTTTCAAACTATGTTCTGCTTTTTCACAAGTTCACTGTTAATTTAATTTTGCCTTTGGGCTTTGAGCACAGCACCAGACCTGGTGTGTACTTCTTACAAGAAGTAAGTGCAGGTTTCCAAATCTTTTTCCTCAGCAGCCCTCATCCATCCTGACAGAAGCCAGGGTAGATTAGATTAGATTAGAATACTTGTATAGCGCATGGCTGCCCCGGCAACGAGGCATCCCAGCGCGGCAGCAGAGCACCAATAGAGCCAAATACCAAGGCTCTATTGTCTTGGTTACACTTCATGTTGTTTTCTTACACTGCCCTACACGTTCTTTCTTTTTATCTCACCCCTACTGGTTCTTTTTCATCCCTTCTTTTTCTCGTCATCAGGTATCTTTTCTTTCTCGTCTTCGTCTGTCCCATTTTTAGTTCGGGCCTGGGCAGCCAGCCGCGGCCGCTGCAGGTAAGAGCGGTGGGGCCGGCTGGGGGGGATTTCAAGAGACGACCACAAGGGAAAATTAAATAAATAATTATTTTTCCCCCGTGGTCGTCTCTCGAAATCCCTCCCCAGCCGGCCCCACCGCTCTTACCTGCAGCGGCCGCGGCTGTGGGCAGCGCATGCGCTGCTCTGCGAGGCATGATGTATTCAGGTAGGGACTTGAAGCTCCGCCCACTCTCCGCCCATATTTTTCATTGGCTTTTGTCATTGTCCACTGTAAACTGTGGCTGTTCATTGGTCAATAGCTTAGAAGTTCCTCCTTAGTACCGCCTTCCCCCATTTTGTAACATCCCATGAGGACACCCCCTGTTACATGTGTTGTTACTTGGTAGGCTATAATTACAGTCTTCGAGCACTATGTTCTCAAATAGGTTTGTCCTGCCTGCTGTTTCAGGCAGGACACGCTCTCTCCTAATGCGTTTAAAAAAAAATTATAGCACAAACGTATTTGCAATGCAATAGGTCTCGCATTTGCGAGAGTTTAAGCTATTGGCATTGTAAATGACAATGCCTTTTATTTATCTGTTTTAAAAACAGCACATAAATAAAGGGATTTTCATTTACAATGCCAATAGCTCAAACTCTCGTAAATGCGAGCCCTATTGCATTGCAAATGCTTGTTTCCTATCTTTCTCCATCTCTGACTCAACATAGGATGATAAAAAAATAAGTTCAATACCCAAAATCGAGTGCCTTGCTGTGCCCATCACCTGCAACCAGCAGCGCAAATTAAGCATTTCCCAGATCTTACCATTGGGCATATTAAAGGTAAAGTTCAGCCGCGGCCCGTGCAGGTAAGAGCGGTGGGGCCAGGTGAGTGGGGATTTTGACAGACGATGAAGAGGGAAATTTATATAAATAATACATTTTCCCTCTTCACCGTCCGTCGAAATCACCCCTTACCTGGCCCCATCGCTCTTACCTGCAAGGGCCGCGGCTGGTAAAGTTGAACGTTCAGTACCCTTCTAGACTTTTTTAGGTCATTTACCACTCGCTACCGTTCATCTTTGCTCATCCTGGCCACTCTCTGTTTAAATGGGTCGTGTTTCCCACCATCTGAATGAGAGTCTATCAAACCACTAAATATTTGTTCTCTGTACAGAAAATCAAAAAAGACATTAAAGAAAAAGTTAGGGCAACAAGAGCGGACAACAGGAGGCCGTTGATCAGAACACAGAGCAAGGGGAGGAATGAAAAAAAAGTAACCCAACACCGATCAATATTCAGTGAGCTAGCCAATGGCCCTCAGCCCCTGGCACCCATCCAGTGGGCGCTGCGCTCAGATATGGGGTTAAACAACCATTAATTAGAGTCGTGCACTCACAACAAAGAACTGCTGCGAGCCGCCTCCCATTTGTTTCACAAAAATATAATGTAGGGAGTTAATTATATTTACTCGTAGCAGAGGGAAAAAAATGTTTAGCTCTGCGGAACGGAGGCCCATTAGCAAGCTAATGAAAATGGTGTCAGAAAGGCTTTATAGACGGTGCCAAAAGAACAGTTTCATCCATTATGAGAATGAGATTGGGGTTTTCACTGTTTATCATTATTCACATGTAGTCTGGGCACTCGTACCAAGGATTGTAAAGGCCAGGGCCTGTTTAATAATATATTTATTTGCTGCGTTTGTATAAAGTAGTACAAAGTGCTGAATGTCTTTTATGAATTAGGGTATTATTTGGAAAAGTGAGTTGTTGGTATGTTTTACCCGAAATTAAAAAGCACAAATATTGAAGAGATTTCTCATGTCATCTAATCTGCGAAATACTTTAATATATAGAAACAGTTTGCCCCAACACGTTAGTAAAATATATATATTTACGTCAAAATGAAATCATTTTGTGGAAAAGAAATATTCAAAGTGGGGTAAAAATTAAAAGCTTTATCAAAATAACAAATAGATAAATGACAAAGGCAAAGAGAGCTGCAGCCATAACTCCCTCATGTGCAAATCATGATCCTGTGGAACTGTTATTCCAAACCGTCACTGACCACCATTCACATAGTCTACAGGAACCAGGAAAAAGAAACATTTTATTGAGAAGCTAACTAAATCTACTAGCTCTTCCAATTAGCATTCCAACAGCATTCTTATGGAGATTTCGAAATGACAGGTGAAAATGGAACAAAATGATTAAAGAAACATGTAGCACCCCCCTTAATGCACCAAATACCCAGCAAGTCATCCCAAAACAGTCTACCCGAAATTCACCACAATTTACCGTTTTTATTCCACTCCTATTGTCTCCAATACTACTGGATAGGACAGATCACCATCTCTAAACATCGCACTACATGTATCCACTACAGCCAGATGACTGTCACCAAGTGACAATTTCTCTCCTTTCGAGGTTCCTGTTAGGCCTTACTCAGTGGTTACTGGGCAGCATGCCTGATGGCTACTGTCATTTGCCAGAGATGTCCCAAAGCCCGTGTCCCCATTTGGATGACCAAGTTGCTTACTTTGTTCACTGCAAGTGTGGCTAGGACGAGCAATCATGGCCTGCTCCAGAAGGCGTAATAGGTGAGCTTCCTTTGCGGATAAAAGCAACTTCAATGCACCAGTTCAGGATAGCCTTCTTTGTCTTCCAAGTATGTTTATACAACCTCACCTCGTGTGGTGTTCTTTTTAGCTTAACTCACCTCCTACAAGGCCCACCAACTCTGGGGTCAAGCTTACATTCCAAAGGGGGAAGAGAAATACTGGGGCATATTAGCAAGGCGATTATCGCCACTTTAGCGGGACTTTTTCCCGCTAAAGCGGCGATAATATTATCGCCTTATCAACAAGCTGTCACTAACTGCTGTTAGCGACAGCTTGTAGGCGATAGCGACCGGGTTGGGTGCCGCTTTGCATGCCAGCGATATTTATCGCTAATGGCATGCAAAGTAGGCGTTCCCCACCTAACAGCGACTGGAAACAGTCGCTGTGGTCGCTAACGCCTATCAGCGAGGCAGGGGCGGTGATTAGCGAACCAGCGCTAAACACGTTTAGCGCTGGTTTGCTAACACCTGGTCCCACCCTGACTTAGCCATGTAATCCAATGAGAGGTGGATTACATGGCTAAATCCCCCTCGCACTATCAGCAAGCAGAACTGGGGAACAGTGTGAATATCGCCTGTTTTCCGGCGATATTCACACTGTTCTCCAAGGTTTCTATCGCTTTGGAGATTAGCATTGCTGATTGCACGCTAACTCCGCGATAGAAACCGGCGATGCCTGGCGATAATTATCCAAGCGCTAATTGCGCTTTGCGATAATTATCGCCAGGCATTGCTAATATGCATCTTAGCAGAGTGGAGGGGTAAGGCTTTGATAATGAGTAGCCATTACCACCATCCACGGGTCTGGTTAGGACCATTTCTTGCATCTGGACAGTGTACCCATTATTAAAGGTATAGCAGGGTTACACTGTTACCAGTTTTACCAATTTATTCTGCCACTATATTTTTTCACTTTTTTTGATCCCACACAATTTCTTTAATTTTTTTATGTTGTTTGTCTTCCCCCTCCCTATTGCTCCACCTCCAGCGTTGGCTAGCGCGGAGGTGTGTTAGCAGGCCCTATGATGAAGCATGACACAGCTTGCTGTGTGTGAGGGCAGTTTTACATACACAGTGTGTGCCCTGTTTTATTTCTCTCTTCCCTTTATCCATTCTGTGAGTTTTTTAATACAGTCCCTTTTCTTCGTTGTGTGAATTAATGCTTTGTAGGAGGGCGATTTGGGACTGCTTTCCTCTTACCTCTTTTCCTGTGGTTTTGTATTGCTAATATGCCTCACTGTTTTTGACTTTTTTTCCCCAATTTTACCAAGTTTAATATGTTAGGCGGGCTGGTAAAACACTGGTTGGGTGGCATTGGTTACTGAGAATACTGGCTGGATAGGCATTTCCAAGCTGATGGTTCAATGGGGCATTATCACTTGCCATTTAACTTTCGCTTTTCTGACACACGAGCACACTTTTTGGTATGGGCAAAAGGCGGAACTTCGTGGACAGGGGCAACGCAATTGGCAGCAGACAAACTGTCAAGGGCTATGACCCCACGGAATGCACAAGTTCCCATCTAATCCCAGAGATTAGGCATGGTTTTGTCCTGGTAAATGCACAGAGGGAAGACCCTTAGGAGCAGCAAGTCCTGTAGACCTTTTCCTGCTGCTGATGGGTCAGCGGAAGTTCGGACTTCATTTCACTTTCCTTTTGTGGAATAAAGCGTTTTTGTCGCTGGAAACATGTTGAGCCTCACAGAGAGTTTGACATGGAAGCTAGGTGGTGAGACTTGGGGATAATGGGTGAATACTAAACTGGAAGGAGTGTGCATAGGAACGTCGATGAAATGTGGATGATGGGACATTGGTGTGGCCCATGGGTACTCACAAACATTCTCCCGGGGGCCGCAAAGTTTGGTCTTTGGTGTTATCGAGGGCCGCACTGATCCCAGCGGGGGAGCGAGGGTGTAAGGTGGGTGTAGGGGAAGCGAAGCATGCATATCTACTGGCTGAACTCAAATGGCAATGTGAAACCAGAAAACCTGGGATGAATCCCGGCTTCTCTATTTGACCAAATTGTGTGACCCTGGGCAATTGTTTTATTTCAATTTCCCTCCTTTTTCTTCATTATCATATATAAGCGTACCTCGAAATACATGATTTCAGGATGCTTGCTGTACAAAACCATCTCCTATGTTTGGATGTAATCACTAATGGCATTGTGGTCAGGGTGTAGGGGAGAGCATGAGCGTCTCTAAATCCATGTTTGAAAACCATCACTTTAAAAAAAATACTTCTGAATGCACTGCTATTATTTGATTTACTAACGTGAAATGGTTTCCACAGTTCAATGAAAAACACTTTTTCAATTTTGAAAATACTGTTGTATTTTTACATTTTTGCTGTCTTTAAAAATGAAGGTGTTCCTAAAGTTAAGGGCCTAGTTACTTCCTTTTGTTTAACTGGAATTAACCTTTAAATAAGTGCTTGCTGTATATTTAAATTTTTTAAAATCTTAATGCTGAGTCGAGTAAACAGCAGCCCAGTGCTGCTGCTGCTCAGGGGGCCGCATGTAAAGGTCAGGAAGGCCGCATACGGCCCCGGGTCGTACTTTGAGTATCACTGGTGTGGCCAGTCTGAGTGGTGGGACTGTGTTGTTGCACAATTGGTAGGAGCGCATTGATAGGGATTGCGTATGGGGAAACCCAAATGTGGGCAGGTGGAGTATAGTTCGTTGAGACTGGGCTTTGCGTATATGTATGTCAGCTGCTCCTGTAGTTTAGTATTCCTAATTAAGCTTCACTGGCCACACTAACACCAGTTTTGAATCCCCAGAAGTTCTCGTCTAGTGGCGTGAATGCATGGATGTGGGAACTTAGTAGGCAGCGGTTGTGAACCCTGGGTAGGCTTTTTGGGTATAGATGCCCAGGCAATTTCTGAAGGGATTTCATGGGGAATTGTTTACAAAGACTTGCCGTGCTTTCACTGTGTTTCATTGTGTATTTGTGGTTTTCAATAGGTTGATGTTCAGTAGGTTAATAGGGACGACTACCACATTTGGAGGATTGGGACCACCTTTTTTGCTGGCATTTGCATGAGAAAACCAGCTTGGCCAATGGGGTTCTTAGCAGATTACATTCCCAGGTGGGGCTCTGTGTATGAGAGGTGTGGCCATGTTGCAGAAAGAAGGATATGGAGCTAGAAGGTGCCACATTTTCTTGGGGTAGCTTCTGCCTTGCACTGTTATTTTTTGGAATGGCCCAGGTTCCAGTAGATCGGAAGGGCTAGGTGCTGAGTTTTGGTGGTAGCAAGAGATGGGATTTATAATGTAGGGCTCTGTTGCCTACAGTGTACCACATTTTTTCTGGCATGCAATTTTGTTAGTTGGCAAAATTGTGAAAGTTGAGAAAATTGCTGTGCAGTTTCCAGGGCTTGGTGCTGGTGGTCTGGGCTCAGCTAATATGAGTGAATTCTACAGTTGCAGCGCATTCGGCATGGAGGGGTGTGGAGTGAAGCAAGTAATGTTAAGGGACGGGGCTCTGCCCTGGGGTACTGGTAGCAGTGGGACTTCCAATGGCAATTCCCTTATAGGTCGGCTGTTATGCTGACAGGAGTTGTTATAGCAATTTATTCATTTAATGTTGGTTGAATAAGGGTAGGACCGGGATGAGGGTAAAGGCTGGCCTGAAGGGGATGCCCTGCAACTTGGAGCAAATGAGGGTGAAGATACAAGTGAGTGGAGTTAGACTGAAATGCACACGTGCTGGGGGATGATAAGGGAGTGGGGATGCAGTGTTTTAGAGTCCTCATTGATTTAGTTTTAAATGTGTTTTTTGGAGAAAGTATTACAGAATGCTGCAATAGTGCAATCAAAACCCTAGGGGCGAAAGCCAGTGGTTTCTAGATGAGGAAGCCTTAGAAAACATTACAGCCGCAGCAGGTAAGAGCAGTGGGGCCGGCTGGGGGGTATTTCGAGATATGACCACGAGGGAAAATTAAACAAAATAATTAATTTCCCCTCGTGGTCGTTTCTCGAAGTCCCCCCTAGCCGGCCCCACCACTCCACGGCTCTTACCTGCAGCGGCCGCGGCTGCCACATTATGTGGCATGCTTCATCATCGGCTACACCACCCGACCATGGTAAGGTGGTATTTCCAGGGTGGGCTTAACTTCATTTGTGAAGGAGTTTTGATATAAGGTCATGCCTCGAGAAGACAGGGATCTAGATAAAGGTAAAAATACCTTAGGGCAGTGTTTCCCAAAATTTGGGTCTCGACCCACTGGTGATTCACAAGCCAATATAGGGTGGGTCTCCAAAGTCGAGGCAATAAATAAAGATACCTTTAAATTCTGGTTTTATCCTTTCACATTTGCTGCACTACAAAGACGGAGGTCAAATATATGCCTATGTCTTCAGCTGCTCTTTTTAAACATAGAAATTGGTGCTTACTCCTCTCACTTTGCAGTCAGAGAAAGAAAAATAAAATGAATTATTCACTAAAATCCAAATTCCACACATCATTTATGTTTAATATAGTTTTATCTATAAAACTGTATGTCTGTGCCCATTTAGTGTCAATTTCAATGGAAAATGTGCTGTCTGCAAATAACAGTGCTCTACCACACAATGGTTTATTACTTTAAAAAAATCATTGCCTCATGTTCATTAAATAGAGGTGAGTCGTGAACGTTTGTCGTGCTAGAAGGTGAGTCGGGGTTCTAAAATGTTTGCAAAGCATTGCCTTAGGGTATACTTCAGGCATTTCCATTATTAAGATGTACCCTAGGTACAGTTAAAAAGAATAAAAGTGCACTCAGGATGAATATGGGTGCAATGCCCTTATCATCCTTTTTAAGGAGCCACCATGTTTCTGCACATTTGTGTGCCCAGTGGTTGGTCAAAGGCATCCGTCAGGGCTGTAAGAGGGCTCCTATTGTCTAGTGTTCTGTACAAACACACCAGATAAGACAAGAAGTTCCTACCTTCACCGTTTATATGAGCCAACCTAGGGGAAAACATTAAACATCACTATCAGAATTCATAAATTACAGAGATCATGTTCTGTGATAATATTATGTAAACCAGTTCTATCAGCACACATAACACTCAAGTGGCAACTGCAAATGACAGAAACAACACACATGCTGGGTGACTAGTGCAAAACCCCCAAGAACTCATTCAAGCACTCAGCTTACCCTAATACAGGTCGTGATTTACTTCCTGGTCTAGCATGAGAAGGCGACTCCTCTAGTCACACACTTTTAGTGTAAATAAATAACAAACAATAGTTAAATATTAGAATAACAGCTCCTATGATGTTTCATCATGGACCAGCGTATCCTCTGACTTTGACAAGTCTGTTGGCAGAACAAAAAAATCAAAACGGCTGGTTACAGACAAAGCCACCAATTTCAAGGTACCTTCTCTCCAGGGCCACAGCTCAAAGTTAATGGGGTTGGTCACAACCACATAGCTTTCCACCGTCCAAACCTCCCACCTCCTCTTTCCCATGGCACTATCAAAACTCCCCATTTTTAGACAGAGGCAGGGGACATGGAAGAGGGAGGAGCAAAGACCAGAGGCTTTCCTGGAAAGAAATGGATCCCATACAGTGTGGTCCAAACCAGACGGTACCTCAGTCAGGAACAAGCAAATCACAGGGGAAGCTACTGACATTACTATCAACTTGAGTAGTAAAACCCTTACTGAGATACAAAAGAGAGTTCTAAATAAGGGTTTAGGAATTGTCCAAACACCCAATGATTACTTCTTTAAACTCAGAATTGAGATGGCAGGATTTCTACAAAAAATCATACTGAGAGAATTTTTCAGTAAAACAATTGATGAGAGTGGGGGTGAAGAAGCAGAAGTAAATACTTGTCTCCGTAATAAATCCGCTTTTGTACCCCCTAAGCACCAAAAGCCCCCTGAAGTGCTAGCATTCAAACAGGTGGTTAACCTTGAGATTGATACTTGCAAGAGTACTTGACCACAAGCATTCAAAATGTCACCTGGGATGAAAGAGAAGCCCTAAATGAACTAGCAGGGCATCCCTCCATTGTTATAAAACAGGCGGACAAAAGTGGTACCGTGGTCATACACCTTCAACAATGCATCATGAGGAGTGCCTCAGACTTCTAATTGGTGAACAAAATTATAAATAACTAACAAAGGATCCCTCACCCGAAATCATGGATCAAATTTCCTTTCTTTTTGGCAAGGGGGTGGAGAATGACTGGCTTACTAAAATGGAAGCTGAATTCCTAGGCAGCAAACATCCACAGCCCCTTACTTTTATATGCTTCCAAAGGTACAAAAAGAAATCCACTCCCGGACATGCTATTGTGTCTGTGACAGGCTCCACTTTTGAATCCCTTTCACAGTTCTGTGATTTTTTACTAAGACCATTGGTACTTACCATGCCTTCATTTCTAAAAGATACGAAAGATGTATTGAACCTCCTCAGAGACATTGAGTTTGACCAAAAACTGAAATACTAATCATTCTGGATGTCAAGTCATTATATAGCAGGATACCTCAGGAATCTACTTTTAAGGTAATCGAAAAGCTACTTACAACAACAAACGGGGAATATATTACCCCTCCCGATTTCATACTCAAATTCGCACACATGGCCTTGACCACAAATATCTTCGATTATGAAGGGGAATAATTCCTGTGGACTCACAGGACATCAATGGGGAGATTGTTTGATCCAAGTTTAGCATGCCTATTTGTGCATGATTTTGAAACTGAATACATCCATTGCAACTCTAATCCCTACAAAGCACAAATTAGAATGTGGAAGAGGTATGTGGATGATATATTCCTCATTTGGAAATTCAGCTCTGAGGAAGGAGAAACCTTCTCCATGTTGCTTAATTCCCTGAACTCATTTCTTAAATTCACCATGACTATGAGTAAACGGGAGCAAGAATGGATTCCCAATGCAGGAGACAATTCATCCCTCTCCCCTGTGTGCTGCATCTAAGGACCGGCGCCGAGGTCCTCTTATTGCCCATCCACATCATCTTTCTCATCCTGGTCATTTGTTGCTGTCAGAAACTGGTGAGCCACCCCCCAACCGTTTGGTGAATTTCTTGGTTTAAAGTCCTCTTTCCTTACAGAACTCCTTGTGCTCAACCACAGCGCAGCTCTGCGGGTTGCTGAGCTTGAATTCCTTTTCTGCAGGTATAGTCACAAACAGTCAGGTAGAATAAGAGTGCATTTGGCATCCTTCACAAGCAGTGGGTCAGCCCCCGATTCGGGGTCTGGCCAGTGCCCTGCATGTAATACCACCTATGAAAAGGACAAGCATGTACTATTCTTTTGTTCAGCATATAAGAAGCCTAGATCAAAATGGATTAAACCACTCTGCTTAAATTTGGAAGTTAGGTACTTCTTGGAAGTGGTAAGATTATACAAGACAGACACCAGCCTTATTGTTGTTTATACTGTGTCTAAATTTGCACAAGCAGCCTGGTATATAAGAATGAAACTGCTGAAACTGTGAACGATTTGCATCCTTTGCACAATTTGCACAACTAATGTACGCCACTGGATAAACTGTGCAACTCTTATTTTAACAGGCACATAGATGACCAATTAGAGCTGTATATTAATGGCCATTTTATCATAATATCCCATTTTAACATTTTCTATTCTTCTCCTAAATATGAAATATGACTTTTAGATGTGCATTGTTGATTGATTTTTATGTATCCAAACTGACAATAAATGATGAGAGTGAATTTGTAAAAAGTAAAAATGGGCCAATTCAAGGAGAATTTAAAAAACTCAAATTGGTATCAAATTATTTATGTGGGATTTTTAGTGTAACACAAAGTCACTGTATGGCACTGAACAAATAGAAGTCCTAATCCTCACGGCTATACACCAACAAAGGAAATTGGGTTACTGGTTGAGGGGGGTGCAACCCTACTCAAGCAGCAGCCGCAATTACTGTCAGGGTGAAGTCAAAAGCAAACCCCAAATTAATTTGTTCTTAACCCTCTGATAGCTTGGCATAAGTATTCATGCATAACTTAGAGGTAATGTAAAATATTTACAGAGCACAACTAACAGTAATAAAATGAATACACAATACAGAAAAAATATCACACCAATTTAGAAAAATAGAGTAAAGTGCAATACATTATTTGAGACCAAAACAACAAAAATCCAATCAATAAAACTGGAGATAAGTAATTTGAAAGATTTAAGTAAAAATAGTGTTTAAAAGCACAAAGGGCCAACTCTGGTCATCTGGTCGTGCCGGACCGCGACAAAGTCACAAATTCAGAGCGACTGCAATGGAGTGCCGGCTGCATACAGTGACCAAGGGGCATATTTACAATGCCCCTGTGGCCCTTTTATGCCACTAGAGCTTCAATTTTTGTGATGCTTTGGAGGCGCAGTTTGTGCCAGCCCATTTATACAAGGCCATGCAAAGCCACCCTGCGTGGCTATTCATGGACTTGTAAATATGGAGTAAGGCAATGGCTTACTCTGCATGGAAGGGGTGTTCCATGGTTGTTGCTGTGGGGGTTTCCACGCAACACCAATGGTTTTTGGCACTGCCCCAGATTTACAACATAGAGTAAATCTGGGGCAGTGCCAAAACTAACGCCTTTCCAAAGCAGGCGTAACGAGGAGATATGTTTACATTTCTCCTAGTTTTTTCCTCTTTCCTGCATTCTGCAGCCCACATAGAATGAGAAAAATGCCTCCTTTTACTGTTTTGGTGCAGGAAGGTGTCCCTTCCTGCACAAACACAATCATGCCAACAACACAGACACCCTTGCACTATGGTGTAAAGGTGCCTGCGTTTGGCGCTTGGCTGCAATTTGTGTGCCGGTGCTGGAAGTAAGGACAGGAATGCACATCTCTTGTAGATACAGCGCATTCCCGGCCTTTTCATTTGACAAAGGGCAGTGCAGCTAGAAGGCTTGCAGTGCTGCCCTACGCAAAAATATTGTAAATATGCCCCCAATGTGGGCCAGCTGAACAAAGTACCTTAAATCCTGGTTGCGGAGGTTGTGAGATCCCATGTTGAGGATGCATCACGCAGTAGTGATTCCGGTGTGCTGCAGGCAGCAATGCGATGTCCTGCGTCGAGTAGGTGTCATGCAGTGGCGTTTCATAAATGAAGATTCTGTATTTATTTGTTTTATGAAATTATGTTTTGAAAACGTTTACTAAGACGTATCTGTTGTGTTAGTTAAGATAATTTCCTTAATGAAAGTTTTCAGCAAAGAAAAAATAATTCTCAAATACCAGTTCAGGTATTGCATTCAGAGTAGTCAAATCAAAATTAAAAGAAATTGCAGCACTGAACTACTGTGCAGGGTCAGATATCATATTAAAGTTCTTTTTGGAACTGTGGTCTAGTATTTGCTGATACAGTGACATGTTATCTTAAAGGCTCTTAGAAACATGAACACAACCCTTTCTAAACTATCCATTTCTCCAAAGTGTTTGTTTAGGTGCAAGCTGCTGTGCTGACTTTGTGTAAAGAAACTAAGGGTGATTAATTTCAGCTGCTTGAAGAGTCAAGTAAGAAGATTTCCAACAGCCTTTATTTTTTCTTTTGGATTATAAGTTTTCATTTGCTAAAATAAAAGTGAGTTCACAAAGGTCACCGTTGGATTTATGGGTTTTCAGCTGCTTGACTTGAGGAGTTCACAAACCTCAAGTTTGAAGACTTTCAAAAGAGTTATTCCAGAGCTGGTATGTGAATTGGAAAAATAACTTTGAAAGCTTTATTTTCTGCTTTGTCCTATGCAAACTATTCTGGAGCATATCCTTTACTTTGGAGAGTATTCAAATGCATGACATTATTTGTTTGAAAGTACAATCTTGTACAGGTTTATTTCCTGTATGTTTGTTTTTGTAAAGAGGGCACAAAGAGAACATTGTTAATGTGCAACTGCAACACTGGTTCTTTCTTTCATTGTTTTAAGCAAATGTATTTTTGTTTTCAAAAAAGAGAGTTTCTGGAAAGAAATTATAGGCAGCAAAGAAAGTTCAGATAGCATAAAGGTTAGTGGCAAGAGTCTTATAGTGTATAAAATTCACGTCCTCTATAATATCTGAAATAATTGGTGTATTTCTATTTTCTTAGGCACCACCCTTTCCTAGTGCTACAGTGAATAAATGAATCTCTTCCCATCCCCTTTTCCCAGGGGCCTCCTTTACTCAAATTCAGCATTGGGTAGGAATTTCAGAGAGACAAGGAGTGAAATATTCTAAAGTCATCCATGATTCCCCTGCAGTGGAGCTCAGGAATTTGTTTGAATTTGTGACACAGCGGTTCTGATGTAGCCGTCAACCAGGCTTGTGCTGCGAGGTTCTGCATCATCGGCGAGGATGCGGTCAACGGAGGGCTTCCGATGCGAAGTCACTCAGCGGCTGTTCCGATGTAGAGCTGTGAGGAGATGCATTGCGCTGAGTTGGTTCTGCTCAAGAGTCCACAGCTGGGTTGGTAGTGCATCTTCGGCCCCCCTTCCAAGAGTACAGGACTGGGTGGCACCACTTGAGGGGCAAGACTCACAGCAGGCAGAGTGCAGGTGCTGGGTTCAAGGTGGTTCGAGCCTTTTCTGTCCCTGAGGCTCTGATCAGGAGGCCAGCCAAGTAGCCCCTGGAGTCACTCTGATGGTTCCGGGTTCAAGGTACAGTCCTTTGCACTCAGGCATAAAGGTAGCAGGCAGCAGGGCAGCATAGTTGCAGCCCTTCTTGCAGCAGAGCAGCACAGTAGTCATTCTGAGTCTTCCACAGGTCCAGAGGTGTACTCATCTGTTGGATCTGAGGGTCCAATATTTATACTTGGTGCCAGCTTTGAAGCAGGAGAAGGCTCT
This sequence comes from Calotriton arnoldi, assembly GCA_963921515.1. NCBI lineage: Eukaryota > Metazoa > Chordata > Amphibia > Caudata > Salamandridae > Calotriton > Calotriton arnoldi. The sequence continues at coordinate 213,738 of CAWUFW010018353.1, forward strand.
GGAAGTTTCCACTCCCAGAAGTGTTTGGAGTTTCCTGCCTTTCTGCCCTGGCCCCAGCTTGTCTGGGGACACAATAGACTGTTGCGAGACCCTTTGTGAGTGTACTGAGGAAGAGACTTTGTGATGTGCAAAGTCTCGTAGGTGACAGCTCCTCCCCTCATCAAGTCAGAGATGGCCCATCCTGCCAATATGTTTTCCCCCTTTGTCTCACTGTCTGGGAGCAATACACAAAGACCAACTGACAGCTACACCTAGTCATGTGACCCAGGATACACGTAACAGGCACCAAATGGTTATGACAAGAAAATGCCAACTTTCTAAAAGTGGCATTTTCAGAAATGGGGTTTAAAATCCAACTTTACCATAAAAGAAGAAATTAAATTACAATTTCTCGAGACATCAAACTTGACATTCGTACCTACTCCCAATTGAAAGTTATCTTTTATTAAATGTAATAAGGTAATCCAATGTTATCCTATGGGAAAGGTAGGCCTTACAGTAGCGAGAAACAAATATAATAGTTTTTCACTACCAGGACATGTAAAAGTTAAAGGTACATGTGCAACTTTTTAAATACACTGCACCGGGCCTACACTATTGGTGACTTATATGTACTAAAAAGAAAGTTTTAGATCTACCAAAAGGTTTATTTTGCCAGGTCGAAATGGCAGTTTAAAACTCCACCCAGAGGCTGCAATGGCAGGCCTGAGACATGTTTGAAATGGCTACTTAAGTGGGTGGCACAGTCAGTGCTATAGACCCACTAGTAGCATTTAATTTACAGGCAGTGGGTACACACAGTGCCACTTTACTAGGGGCTTATATGAAAATTAAGTATGCCAATTGGATGCTAGCCAATGTTGCCATGTTTTAGGGAGTGAGCACACGCACTGTAGCAATGGTCAGCAGGGGTAAAGTGCACAGAGTCCTTAAGCGGGAGTAAGACAAAAAGTTTAGGGAGAGACCATTCTAAGGCTGGCAGGTCTAACACTCAGAGAATGTATTATTAGGTTGTACGCTGTATAATGGAAGCCTATGGGAAGGGTTTCTGACCCAGAGTACTGGAGTCTGATTTGAAAATGTGGACGATGCCAGGTGCCCAGAGGGATATTATATGGGTGTTAGAGATGGCTGTGGTCCCAGTAATGCAACTACGAGCCCCTCCAAGCTCATGAATAAGACATATCAGTATGTTTTGGGTGGTATCTAAGACCCAGAATCTTGGGGGATCCTGGAGGAGAAAGGATGGTGTGAGTTGGTAAGTGCAAGGTTGTGAGGTGGGGAGTGCTAGATGTTGAGCTATAGGTGCACTGTGTAGTGCAAAGGTTTATTTCTCCCCCTGTGGAGATTCTGGTGGCTGATGCAACTGAGATTAATTGTGTATGTTGCTAGGGTGTAATTTGGAAGGATTACGGGCAGATATTCAGAAGAACTGTGGTGGGCATAGGAAAGCTGTCACTGATCTTGTGGGAAAGATGGGGGGACAGTGGCAGTGTTGATGATGAGTGGAGCTGGGTATCTGTTGATTGCGCTGTTACTTAGGACATTGGCGCGGTTTGATGGAAAAGATATTTAACATATGGTTGGTTTTGTATGGTGCATGGTGTAGTGGGTTGTCTTGACTGTGGGAAGTGGCATTGAATATGGAAGAAGAGAGCATTTGGGAATGTGTTCAGAATGTTAACGGTGTTCAAGTGAGCAGAGGATGATGGTCCAGTTGAGGAGGGGCAGAAACATAACATGACAGAAAAAAAATTCTGGTGGTGGAAAAAAAGGCTCAGGGAAAATAAAGAGGCAGTGAGACACAGGAATTCAGGACAAGGCCCTTGACTGGATCCGCTACTTCCTCTCCGGCAGGACGCAGCGGGTCAGAATCCCCCCTTTCCTCTTGGACCCCACACCTACCACCTGCGGAGTCCCCCAGGGCTCCTCCCTCAGCCCGACGCTCTTCAACGTCTACATGGCTCCACTCGCCCCCATCGTCAGAACCTACGGACTCAACATCGTGTCATACGCAGACGACACCCAACTCATCCTCTCCCTATCCAACGAGCCCAACACCACCAGACGCAACTTTCGAGAATGCATGGAAGCCGTCGCCAAATGGCTGAAAAACAGCTGCCTACAACTAAACACCAACAAAACAGAAGTACTCATCATGGGCCCAAACCCAGATGCCTGGAGCGACACCAGGTGGCCCCCCGCCCTCGGAAACCCGCCAACCCCCACGGACCACGCACGCAACCTGGGAATCATCCTGGACTCCGAGCTCAAAATGGACCGCCAGATCAACTCCGTCTCATCTTCCTGCTGCCACACCCTCCGCCTCCTTCGTAAGACCTTCAAATGGATCCCCCTCAAACACCGAAAGACCGTCACTCACTCCCTGGTCACCAGCAGACTCGACTACGGCAAAACACTCTACGCTGGAATAAACAAAAACCTCACCCGCAAGCTACAGAACATCCAGAACGCCGCCGCAAGACTGGTCCTCAACCTGCCAAAACACTGCCACATCTCCCTGCACCTGCGCACACTCCACTGGCTCCCCATTGAGGTGAGAATCACCTTCAAGATGCTCACCCACGCACACAAGTCCCACAACGGCACCGGACCAGCAAACCTGAACAGCCGACTCAAATTCCACGCACCCCAAAGGACCCTACGATCAGCCCAGCTCTCCTACGCCGTGGTCCCCCACACCAGAAAGACCAGATCGGGAGGCCGCTCCTTCTCCTTCCTTGCGGCCAAAGCATGGAACGTCCTTCCGCTCCACCTCAGACAGACAACATCGCTCCCCATCTTCGCAAGAAACCTCAAAACCTGGCTCTTCGACAGACCCCCTCCTTGATGGAATGGAGCCTGCACCCCCCCCCACACCTAGCGCCTTGAGACCCTTACGGGTGAGTAGTTGCGCTTTAACAAACCCCTGATTGATTGATGAGATAAGTTTGGTAAGTTGGAAAAAGTGGGTAATGAAGAGAGAAGTGGTGGAGATTGGCAGCCCTCGTCTGTGTGTGGGAAGGCTGGCTAAGAGATGGTACGTCTGAATTTAGGTTGGAAGGATGAAGTTGAGGGAAAACAGGAGCCAGTAAGCAGAGAGGCTGGTAGTTCTCATTTCATGAAGAAGTGGTTAAGCTTAATGCAATTAAGTGTTGGTAATCCCAATGCAGGGCTTGTCAGTCTCAGTTCATGAAAGAAGGATTGAGCTTAAATATACCTTAGACCGAGTATGTGGTCGCAATGTATCAGCTCATGAAGGATTGTTGGAGCAGAGGGACAAGGGCAGGCCAGCTTTGATTTATAGGCATAGAAAGGTTTACAGTACTTAACAAGAAACGTTCATTAGAGGGGAGGGGCATTTGAGCCAAACAGGGTGGATTGATTTATTGAAAGGGGCGTGGGGATTTGTAGCTAATTTTGTGCATTAGTTTGATCATGAAAGGTACATTACTCGAGTGTGCACAGAAGTGCAGAGGCTGCAAAATGTGATCTTTATCCCACCATCATAATAAAGCAACCTTTTCACAAGCCCAAAGTGAGTCGATGTGATCTTTCCATTCCAAGAAATATGTCTGAAAAGATACTCACATGCCCTAAGGTAACTTCAGTTTCTTTTTGCTGACTTCCTTAGAATATGACTGGCAGGGAGGCAGGTCCACAGCAACTGACCCAAAATAGGATGCCAGCAACCGAATGCAAGCAGTGGCGCTCTTAATGGACATGCACCATTTGGATGTGGCCTGTGCAGTTTGGAGATTCATGGCTGCTGTAAAAAACTTTTTGATGGATTTGGACATGGGCGGCCACTTTTTCAATTTTATGGTGTTGACAGTGTTTATTCTGTAACCCTATGAAATGTTTGATTCTGTTGTGTTTTTATGAGAATAACTTTTTATGGATTTTATGATTGGTTTTATTGTAGTAAGGTTTATGATATTCATCTGTGTGTATTTACTCTAGATGATTAAGGCTTGTGGATTTTATGTTGTTTAAAGACCAAAGGTCAAATTAAATTATTTTTTTAACTGAACTGAACTGAGCTGAACTGACCCACTCCTTTAAAACCAAACATTCCAATTCCCATATTAAGATCCATGCATAATCTTTGCCCTCCATATAATTCCAGATAAGTACCAACACATCTTCCCCCTTATGCAATCCACTTACAAAATTCACATATACATAAAACATTGAATTTATATAAACTAACATATGCATTAACTAAATCCTATACCCTAAAATTAACCGACCAATAATACAATACATCAATTCATCTTTATCTTAATTCCTAATCCCTCAACTTAATAGGCAGTCATCGCTCTATGATCTTCTCGGAACATTCGCATGAATTTCATTCCTTCAAGGAACATCCACCTGAATTTCATTTCTTCATCGCCCCTTCTTCCTTAAAATGACATTCCACGTTCTCTCTACAAACTACGGATATTCTACCTTTGTTCCAACAGTTTCCATCATTGAGAGTCACAGAATGGGTTCCCACTCTCCTCACTCTTCTAGGGATGAATAAACGACTCTTTCCCTTTACAGAATACAGATTCTTTTTTTTTACACATCTTTTTATTGAAATATATGACAAGAAGTCATACAGTGACTGGTGGCATTCCGGTGTATATGGTGAAGACACAGGCCAACATAGATAACTGTTCCACATTGCAGAAACCTGCCAAAAATCCATTTCATTATCAACATTGTAATGTCTGAATCAAGGTCCCTCTTGTTACAGAATTGCATGAGTTGCATCCATTATAGGTTCACATAGTTCCCCCTAAGCACATTCCACTTTCCCCATATTTTAGTCCACTTAGACGGACAGCCTCTTCCTTCACTCTCTCATCCTGCATTCATAATCAATGTCCATCTTCCAGTTTCTCAAACTCAGGCTAAAGTCAGACCTCCACATGCACTATGTCCCATTTTGCCACTATTAATCCCAGCGTAAGCCGAAGTCAGTCCATGCGGGTTGTCAGTCTACTCCCAAACATTTAGTGGCACCACTTGACAGATAAACTCAAATCTCCCCCACAGACACCATTAAGACAGGTAAGTACCTTCCGTCAGTAGCGCTGGGCAGCTCCATATCATATGGAAAAACGTGCTCTCCAACCCACACTTCTTGGGACACAATGAGCTAGTCAATTTACCCATTTTAACTAGTGTGGTACAGGCATTGGAACTGCTGTGGAGTTTTTTTTTTGCTCTATGCAAAAGCGCAAGCATATGGCCACCTCTTTCGGGGAAGCCAGTGCCTCTGACCACTCGTCATCCTTCAAGTCTTCCAAGTCTCGCTCCCAACTCAATCTCAACTTGCTCAAAGGATCTGAGGTGTTATTTAATAATTTAATGTAAGTAAGCGAGATAGGCTTTTTTGGCATAAACTCATCTAGTAATCTATCTTCCAGCGGGGAGGACTCAGGAAGGTCATCACCCTTTGGGATTGCTTTACGTAGAGCTTGGCTAATTTGCAAGTAATGGTAGGATCCAGTGGGTGCCAGTTGATAATCATTCTGGAGTTCTGAAAAAGGAAGTAAATCACCCCTCCTCTACAAATCTCCTACTTTGAACAGACCAATTAAATCCCACTTATCAACCTGCGCTGTGTAGCTAGGGTACCAAACTTCATTGAATCCCACAATGGGGTGCTCTGTGTTATCTTGTCCCTCCAACCCACAGCGTGGAGTGTGGTGTGCCAGAGGGCTAGTCTTGTAGCTGTCGGACTAGGTAAGAGTGCCGCTCCTGGAACCCATAGATGGCTCAGAGATAGCTCCCCGTTTGCATGTTGTGCCTATCCATTCTGTATGGCAGTTCTTCATCTGGGAGGTGAACCCAGTGATTAATAGCAGTTATTTGTGCTACCCAATAATACTTTTGTATGTCAGGGAGGTCTATCCCCCCATCATACCATCCCAGAGTAAGTTTCTGGAGGGTGATTTGGGGGGGCCCATCTCAGAGAAGAGTACGCAGTGCACTATTAATTGCTCAAAAGTAGGACAATGGGTCCGGGTTTGGAAGCATGTACAAGAAGCAGGGCAAGGCCATCATTCTGAAAACAGCTGCCCTCTCCAAGAGAGACAATGGCAGGGCCCTCTAATCTTGTATTTATATCCGCAGTTTCGTAAGTGGTGGCTCCAAATTATGCATGTGGAAGACAAGTGACTCTCAGGTAATGTATATCATCAAATATCAAACACCCTCCGTAACCACCTGGGCCTCACAAATCGACTGGCAAAACTGGAGCCACCCCACTAAGTATGTAAATCAGCGATTTGTTCCAGTTAATTTTGTAACCTGAGTATCTACAATACAGGGTAAGTATATTCATGAGTATGTCAAGGGTGATGTTAAGGTCAGCAACATAAAGTAGGATATCATCTGCATAAAGGGAGATTCTCTCTTACCACTCCGCAGTCCACATCAACCCTCTGACAAGAGGGTCAATTCACACCCAAGCCACGAACGTTTCCAACACAAGAGCAAAAAGCAAGGGGGAAAGGGGACAGCCCTGCCTCATGCCATGTTGTAAAAGGAACAGTGTGGATGTACCTCCATTCACTGTCACCTGGGCAAGGGGATCCGGGGATAGGAGCCTAATCCAGGAGAGAAAACGCGGACCAAATTTGAGCTTCTCCTATACTACATAGATAAAGGGCCATTCCATGGTGTCAAAGGCCATGCGCGCATACAGCGACAATATTAGAGCATCTTCAGAGATGCTCTCAGCTCATCCCGAGACACCATGGAGTCAGCGCAAGTTAAGTGCAGTACTTCCACCCGGCATTAAGCCGGAGTGATATTGGTGTACTAGTGGCCGAATTACCTGAAGCTATCGTGTGGCTATGAGTTTTGCTATTATGTTGACCTCTGCGTTGTGTAATGATATGGGCCTATACGAGCCACAGTTCTCCAGTGGCCTACCCTCTTTGTGAATCACAACTATATGAGCCATTCCTTGACCTCGGGATAGCACGCCCATCTCACGACTTTGCTGGAACATGTGTAGGAGGTAGGGGGCAATTGTGGGCACTTTTAGTTTATAGAGTTCTATAGGAAGGCCATTAGGATCCATCGCTTTACCCAAATTCAATGCAAGAATGGCCTCCACCATCTCTTCCTCCATCAAGTCCTGGTCCATGAGGTCCCTACCTGTCTGTGTGAGACCAGGCATCTGGAATTCAGCTAATAACTCACAAGAGTCCACGATGGAGGCTGTATTCACAGAAGAAGAGATGCAACCATAATAGTCTGCAAAAACAGCGGCCACTCCCTGCCTAGCTCTATTGTATTTGCCTGCGTCGTTCATTATCTTATGAATGCATTGAGCCCTCATGTCTCTACTGTCCAGCCAGGCAAGGAGCTTCCTGGCTCTGTCTCCTACCTCATAGAGACAATGCTGGGTTGCCTGGTGGGAGGCCCTGGCTGCTTCCGTCGCTATATCCCAAATTCTTGCTGTTTCAAGGCCAAATTATGTCTAAGGTCACTTTGATCACTTGTGGTGAGTTGGGCTACCAATTCAGTAATTTTGCTTTCAATATTTTCCATGCTAGCTCTCTTCTCTTTTTTATGACCTGCTATCAAGTTGATACCCTGACACCTTATATGAGTTTTAAAGGCCTCCCACAAGGTTTGCACTGAGGTCATGGAAGTCTTATTTTTATTGAAGAAGTGCCCCGCAGCCTCCTGGAGGCCCCCTTGAATCCGGAGCACTTTTAGGTACCAGGGGCTAATTTTCAGCAGCCACAGTCGGACAACCCATAGGAGGCACACACTGGAGAGTGAGCCAAAACACCTCGGGCAAGGTGATGAATATCCTGGAAATAGGCAGAATACGGTTTCCTGACCCTCACTACATCACCTACATCTACAAACCCCTATGCATTTTCTTGCGATGCTTATCTTGAGCTGCCTTTCTTCTCTCACTCACACTTCAAGATCTCTTCAGATGGCAATTCCTTCTTCATCCAAATTCTGTTCATCTTAGAACCCGGTACGATTCCTTTCATTAGAATTAAACGAGAACCCTTGGTTCCCAAATTGGGAGTAGTGCAAATTGCCCACAAGAGGTTCATAACTTCCAACATCCAATCCATATCACTTACTAAGGACAATTGTATGCTCTTTAATTACTCTGTTACAGCACTCAACCAGACCATTGCTTCTGGGAGTGCATTACCTTGAAAGCAGAGAAGTGCAAGTTTGGAGTGGAGAGTGTGGATTATCTAGGGCACAAGCTATCTGCATAAGGAATGGAGCCAAAGGAGAATTTGGTAAAGGCCATTGTTGAAAATCCTGTGCCTGAAATGAAATGAATTTGTACAGGGCACTGATACCCTGGGGTTTCCTGGCACTGTACGCATACCGCTGTGGAACCCTTCCTGGCTTTTCCCTGTGAAATGTCCACTCCTGGGCACCCCCAAGGTGAAGCCAGGCATCCCAGCACAGGTGGGGCCGTTGTGGAGATTAAGCAAGCTATTGCCCAGAGTGGGACCCCATGATTAGAATAGGCACTGAGGCGAGAATTATCAGGTCCGAGGAAATTGAGCCCAAGACCTGCCGAGGCGGGAATTGAACCCTGGTCCCGGGCTACATCTCTGCATCAGGGTCTGCCGCTCTAACCATTGAGCCACACTTCTCCACGAAATGAAGGATGAGCTGCAATTTGTTTGTGGGCCTTATGGAATTTTATTCCAGTATTTTTCTAAGATGTGCTGAAAGAATACATGTGTTAAGTGCACTTCTTAAGAAAGGTGAGAAATTTGTCTGGAATGATAATTGTAAGAGGGAGTTTGATGATAACAAGAATGGTGTGGCTAAAGCCTTTCCACTTAAACCTTTTGATACCAATGACCACAGCATTGTGATTACTGATGCCAGTCAGTATGGTTTGTGAGTGGTGTTGTTGCAAAGGAGAAACTGGAAAGATTAAGGGGCCGATTCCGATCTCGGTCGGAGCGCACCCAATACCATTCGGTCGGGAAAAAGCCATGCGAAAGCCAGTTTCCCGACCGATCCGTACAGCACACCGAACGAGCAAGTACGATGCGCACAACAGCAAAAATTCCGGCCGAGCCGTACTCACCCAAACCAGGTCCTGTTCTCCGACCGAGGCGAATCCGGAAACGCCGAATCGAGTCGCACGGAAGGGAAAATGCAGCCCCGTCCGGCCGGACAAGTACGATGCGCTTTCCGTACGCGCCGAACCCGTCGCTACGCACGGCACGTCAAAGCATCCGGGAGAGGCGCACATAAGCTCCGAATCGCGCCACAACACGATCCACGGCTACGAGGCGAACACAGCACAGACGAGGACGACGCGAAGCGACGAGGACGAAGCGAAGCGACGAGGACGAAGCCAAGCGGCGAGGACGACGCGAAGCAACGAGAAGGACGAACGACACGAACCAACCATGAATCCCTTCGTCCCGATCATACCAATATTCTACATCTACTACCGGAACAGGCACGGACGCGTACGGCGCAGAAGGTAAGTCAGACACCAACCACAAAACACATACAACACGTACACGACACATCACACACATACACTGGGAATCTGAATATACTTGCAACAGCAGCACCATAGGGGCGGGATGCCCATCACCAATGCCACATATGCACACAGGGGCCTGAATGCGCGCCACCACCCCAACCCAGGGGGGCTGGATGCCAACCACCCTCAACCAGGGGGGCAGGATGCCTACCACTACTACCACCCTCACCCAGGGGGGCAGGATGCCTACCACTACTACCACCCTTAGCCAGGGTGGCAGGATGCCTACCACTACTACCACCCTTAGCCAGGGGGCAGGATGCCTACCACTACTACCACCCTTAGCCAGGGGGCAGGATGCCCACCACTACTACCACCCTTAGCCAGGGGGGCTGGATGCCTACCACTACTACCACCCTTAGCCAGGGGGCAGGATGCCCACCACTACTACCACCCTCACCCAGGGGGGCTGGATGCCTACCACTACTACCACCCTCACCCAGGGGTGGCAGGATGCCTACCACTACTACCACCCTTAGCCAGGGTGGCAGGATGCCTACCACTACTACCACCCTTAGCCAGGGGGCAGGATGCCTACCACTACTACCACCCTTAGCCAGGGGGGCTGGATGCCTACCACTACTACCACCCTTAGCCAGGGGGCAGGATGCCCACCACTACTACCACCCTCACCCAGGGGGCTGGATGCCTACCACTACTACCACCCTTAGCCAGGGGGCAGGATGCCTACCACTACTACCACCCTCACCCAGGGGTGGCAGGATGCCTACCACTACTACCACCCTTAGCCAGGGGGGCTGGATGCCTACCACTACTACCACCCTTAGCCAGGGGGCAGGATGCCCACCACTACTACCACCCTCACCCAGGGGGGCTGGATGCCTACCACTACTACCACCCTTAGCCAGGGGGCAGGATGCCTACCACTACTACCACCCTCACCCAGGGGGGCAGGATGCCCACCACTACTACCACCCTTAGCCAGGGTGGCAGGATGCCTACCACTACTACCACCCTTAGCCAGGGGGCAGGATGCCTACCACTACTACCACCCTTAGCCAGGGGGCAGGATGCCTACCACTACTACCACCCCAACCCAGGGGGGCTGGATGCCTACCACTACTACCACCCTTAGCCAGGGGGCAGGATGCCCACCACTACTACCACCCTCACCCACGGGGGGCAGGATGCCTACCACTACTACCACCCTTAGCCAGGGTGGCAGGATGCCTACCACTACTACCACCCTTAGCCAGGGGGCAGGATGCCTACCACTACTACCACCCCAACCCAGGGGCGGCTGGATGCCTACCACTACTACCACCCTTAGCCAGGGGGGCTGGATGCCTACCACTACTACCACCCTTAGCCAGGGGGCAGGATGCCCACCACTACTACCACCCTCACCCAGGGGGGCTGGATGCCTACCACTACTACCACCCTCACCCAGGGGTGGCAGGATGCCTACCACTACTACCACCCTTAGCCAGGGGGCTGGATGCCTACCACTACTACCACCCTTAGCCAGGGGGCAGGATGCCCACCACTACTACCACCCTCACCCAGGGGGGCTGGATGCCTACCACTACTACCACCCTTAGCCAGGGGGCAGGATGCCTACCACTACTACCACCCTCACCCAGGGGGGCAGGATGCCCACCACTACTACCACCCTTAGCCAGGGTGGCAGGATGCCTACCACTACTACCACCCTTAGCCAGGGGGCAGGATGCCTACCACTACTACCACCCTTAGCCAGGGGGCAGGATGCCTACCACTACTACCACCCCAACCCAGGG